>SNQJ01S0189380.1:18242-29505 GCA_010110895.2 Picea sitchensis | reverse complement strand
TTATGACTCACCTAATGTTGATCAAATTTCATATAGATCAATGATCAGTATCCTGTTGTACATCACAACATCTCGCCCATACATAATGCATGTTGTTGGAATGGTAGGAAGATATCAGTCTGCACCTAAACAGAGTCATTTTCAAGCTGTCAAAAGGATATTCAGGTATTTGAAAGAAACAATGACTTATGGTCTGTGGTATCCCAAAAATCAGAATTTTTAGTTAACTGCCTATTCAGATGCAAATTGGGCAAACTGTGTTGATGAAAGAAAAATCACCAGTGGAGGATCATTTTTCCTGGGTGACTCATTAGTAGCATGGCTTAGTAAAAAGCAAGGTTCCATTTCTTTATCAACTATAGAGGCAGAGTACATTGCTATTGCTACATGTTGCACTCAGTTATTATGGATGATTCAGACACTTGTAGACTTGGAGGTAAAATACGCTGCACCGATCCCAATTCATTGTGATAACACTAGTGCCATCAGTGTGTCTAAGAATCCTGTATTCCACTCCAAGACCAAGCATATTCCCATAAAATACCATTTTCTGAGAGAGAAGGTCACCAATCAGGTTGTTCAGGTCCATTACATTACAACCATAGAACAAATTGCAGACATATTTACTAAACCCCTAGCCAAGAAACCATTTGAATATCTCCGATAGAAGTTGGGTGTCATCCCGTCTGACATCTAAGATACTCCATCCTGTAAGGGGGAGATTTGTATTGATTGAATATCTTATACCTCCTAAAAATAATGCAACATCTCAGAGGGAGCATGTTTTCTTTGACATTGATGTCAAAGGGGGAGAAAAGGAGTGGTCCAAACTGGATGCTACAGTTGGAGATCCAAATAGATGAGCGCAGTCATTCAGGGTTGCCATCAATTCCAAAGGGGGATATTTTTGGCATTTTTTCAGGCAGGTGTGCTTGTCATTGATGGCAAGTTCAGAGTATGCAGCAATGGCAAAACAGGGACAACGTAAGCTCATGAGGATAAGTGAAAGGGCGCACGCAGAGTGCAAGAGTGTGCTTGATCATTTGATGGTTTACAGGAAGGCAAGGAAGATCAAGGATAAATTGATCCGACTCCATTTCATATTTTTGGATACCAAGAGGTGAAGGTGTCAAGGACACTCACGACAAGTCCCAGAATCACGAAATGCGAAACACCTAAATCCCAAAAGCAGAAGACAATTTCGGATACTGGGATTTCGGATACCAGGAGTTGGGGATGTCAAGAACTCTTACTACAGGAGTCTTAGAATCGCGAAATGAAAAACGCTGAAATCTCGTAAGCAGGAGACAGTTTTGGATATCGAGAGTTGGGGATGTCAAGAAATCTTACTACAGAAGTCCCAAAATCACGAAATGTGAAACGTCAAAATCCTGAAATAGGCGCACCAACAAAGAATGTCGCAGACTGGGAAATAACTCCATTTTGGGGTCCCGGATATCGGGAGTTGAAGTGTTGAAACACTTCATCACAGGAGTGCCGAAATGTCGAATTGTCGAAACATGAAACGCCGAAATCCTGAAATAGACACACCAACAAAGAAGGTTGCAGACCAAAAAATAACTCCATTTCGAGGTCCCAGATACCGGCAGTTGAAGTGTCAAAACACTTCACCACAGAAGTGTCGAAATGTCGAATTGTCGAAATGTGAAACAACGAAATACCGGATCTTTGATTCGACTCCATTTTGTAACTTTGAATACTGGGAGTTGGAGGAGTTAAGCGTCGAGACTCTTCACCACAGGAGTCTCGAAATGAAGAAACGTGAACTGCCGAAATGTCATTGATCCGACTCCATTTCGGAGTTTCGGATACCGGGACTTGGAGTTGTCAAGAACTCTCACATCAAGAATGTTGAAATCGTGATATGAGAAATCACGAAGAGATCTGGACCGTCAAATCATCAAGAGTGTGGACCATTGATCCAACTCCATTTCGGAGGTTCAGATACCGGGAGTTGGAAGAGTCAAGAGTTAAGACTCTTCATCAAAGGAGTCCCAAAATTCCGAAATGCGAATTGTCGAAATGCGAAATGTGAAAACATATTTTTGGTGTAAGCCTTGGTCACCGCCGGAGGTCACATCATCAAAGAGCTATAGAGAAGAGCTCAAAGAGACAAGCTCCATTTCGGAGTTTGGGACATGGAGAAATGAGACTCTTCACCACAAGAATGTTGAAATTCCTAAATGCGAAATAAATGCAAGATCCTACAGATCTAATCCAAAGGTGCAGGTGAATTTAAGTATGATCGGAGGGTTATTGTTGCACTTCAGAGTGTAACTGCTAGAAACGAATGATGGCTTCTGCCAGAGGGATGAAACAGGCCTCAGTGTGATCTCTAGAGAAGATGAAGAGGCTTGAGGCATCTTCCAGTGGAAGGAAGACTATTCTTAGAAGTGATTGACAGATGGAAGAGTGTTGAATCATGTAACTGCAACAGAGAGGATCAACTTGACTTTGATAGAGAAGACGAAGAGTCTCAACTGCGAGACAGGCTAAGGAATCTCAGCATAACACCCAGTGATGATGGACACATCGGTTTAACTGCCAGAGAAGTTGAAGAGTTGCCATGATGATCAGGCAGAGCACTCGACATGGAGAGAGCATGCAGAAGCATGGCGAGATAGCATGCACAAGGTGCGCAGAGACTATAAGTATGCAGAACAAAGAAGAGATAAGAGTTGTTGTTGTTTAGGTGATTAAGGAGTGTAGAAGGAGGAGTGTGCAGTAGTGGAAACATGGAGAAGAGGAATGGTGCATTGAATGGACATGGCGCAGAGAGCATAAAAGGAAAAAGAACAGAAAGTGCAAGGGGTGTGCAGAAGACACTCATGCAGACAGAGCAGTGCAGTGTAGCAGAACGGTGATGAGACTGGTAAGCCATTGAAGAACTTTATATCATTGTAATAAGTATTAATAGCAAAGATTGATATTTCAGGGTGGTAGGGAGGTGTTAGGGAGGATTGTCGTCCTCAGAGGTTCAAGTGGGTGCTTGAACACAGGGAGTTGTAGCTTCCATCTGGCTGTAGCCAAAGAAACCAGGGTGGCAGGGTGGTGCAAGGGAGAACTATTGTTCTCTATTATTCAGGTTGGCGCCTGTGTGACTAGAAGTTGGTGCTTCCATCTAGTTGGTGCTGGAACACTTAGGGAGTTGTTGCTTCCTTCTAGTGGGTGCTAGAGAAACCAGGGAGTTGGTGCTTCCTTCTAGTGGGTGCTAGAGAAACCAGGGAGTCGGTGCTTCCTTCTAGTGGGTGCTAGAGAAAACAGAGAGTTGGTGCTCTCATCAAGTTGCAGCTTGAAAAATAAAGGTTGTAGCCTCAAAATGAGTTGGAACTCATATGTATGATAATGTAAAGAATGTAAAGATTACTTATCATATAAAGAAGAAGAGGTTTTTACCCTTTATGGGTTTCCTCAGGAAATATTTGTCTTTGTGTATCTCATATGTGTGAATGATGTTGAATGTACTATTGCTTACTTCCCTTCAGTATTTTGATTGTCATTGAGTGCTCTGTAAAGAGTTTAAAATAAGCATAATTGTTCAAGCAAGTTTACAATTGATTCACCCCCCCTCTTAGTTGCTCAACAGTAATAATATGGTGGCAGCAACAGAAAAGTGTTTTCAGTGAAATCTTGAGGAGGAAGCCAAGGTAAATAACCAATCAAGACATGTGAATCATTCAATATCAAGCCCGATAGAAAAATTCCCAAAGTTGAGATCTGAAATGAAGGACAAAGCATATTACAAGAATTGATGATCTGGTGTAAAATATTTGCAAAAAAATCTCCAATCCAAATATCACATACAATTTCTTTCATTCAATCCAACAAAACAAGTTTCCAAGAATCAAGAAACATGGGTTAATGTAGATGCTCAATCAAAACAAATTTTAAAAAAAACAATTACAAGGAACATTCCACAAATCCATAAGTTGTTCAAATTTCATGACATGAGCAATTACTTTGCATATTTGAAAAAAACAATTTTCAACAGAAAATATATGTCATATTTTTCACCAAAGCGACATTTTCTCTTTTCCATTAAAGATGAACATTAATACCAAAGATTCATTCTGATAATGCAATTTGATAAAGCAAAGAGGGAAAATTGACAGTTATGGAGGCTATCAAAAGAAACATTAAAATGACCCCAACCTCTATTATATCATAAATTAAAATGGGAATATATAAATGAGACAAAGTCTATTTTTTATCCGGTGGTAAGTTGGTGATAAGCTTGATTTATCAATCCAAAAAATGTTGCAAAGGAATCTGAGCATCGAAGTTTATATTAAAACTTCCCTATGTTACCTTCATTCCAAGAGAAAAATTCAAAGTTGTTGGTTGCACAAGCCATTTTCCCAACCTGCATACAAAAGGGAATGGTGTGATCAGCTCTTAGACAGTTTGGGAGAAAATCCTCATTTTAAATGGCTGACTTATTGGAATGAACTTAAACTAAATGAAAGTGAAAATCATAATTAAAACTAATTCTAGGAAAAGCATGTTAAGCTACAGTAAACTTAAACTAAATTGGTTGTCATAAAACTCTATGTAAAGACCAATGCAGTCATCAAGTATTCATTAGTTGTCCATTAAATCAAATATCACATCCTTCTTCTTGAGATATCAGCACTATATGCTCTCCCTCTAAATTCCTTTCACAAAAAGACTTTAGTGCCATGATTGTTGTGAGATTTGGATCTTGGGACATAATGTCTTATTCCTAAAATCATAGTCAATCAAATTAAATAAAAGGACCATTAAACTCCAATTGCATTTATCTTCTAAAGATGTCAATCCATTAGCAAACTTCAGTCATAAAAATATGATTCAAAGATTTTCAATATTGCATCTCAAGGTATGTGTTTCGCCAGATTATTGATGACATTGATGTGAAACATAATCATCTTGAACCTTGTGAGAGGAAAGAGGAAATCATCATGAAATTATAGAAATTAAGACACTTCGTAAAGGTGTGAATAATCTCAGGTCGCGACCTAGATGGATTGAGTTCCCCCACTCAAAAGAAGATACAATTAGAAATCATAATTGAATGAAGTGGTTAGGATCATATTTCTAATTTATAATAAGATTGGCATGATTGGCAAGTGCATGAAACTAATAGCCTCAAGCTCTCAAGAGTGATCTAAGTAGAGAAACCATAAACCACTTCCTTAATATTACACATGTCAAAGAATAAGAGGAAAGTGAAATGAAAAAGAAGATTGTATATCTTGTCTCTCCACTAGATATGTTTTTCGTTCAAAGAATGAGACATATAATCTAAAAAACAAAATCAGCAAGCTCATGAGTAAGAGGGATCAAATTATAAGATGTATCGGCATGACCCCAACATGTTTATCCTTCCAATGTAGGAATAGAGTGATTTTGAGTTCAAGGAATGTTGAAGAATGTGGGGGCTCAATAGATTGATGGGTTACAACCTGCAATGAATTCACACCTTGAATATTATTACCATGGATAAAGTGAAAACAAATGTTGAAAACTCAGAATTGGAATTGTTATCGCATAGTTTTTAGTAAGGATAAAAGCTAGATATGAAGAGGAAAATTGGTGTAACTGGAACCAATCCTACCCAATGTCACCTCGATAGGATGGTTCTTTCTGTTTAGGGAGGTAAGGCCCAAGGGAGACGTCCATGGTGACCTGGGGTTTTGAGAAGGCAAAGGATTGTAAGACAAAGGTAAATTCCCCCCCTCACAAGTCACCACCTAAGCAGATAGTTCATCTAACAGCCAATAAAGAGAAATATAACCAAAGAGATACACCTGCCTAGGACAAGTGCAAGGGATAGATGGGTGGGAAGAAATATGAAAAGGTGGTGTCATGATGGGAGCGGACGATGGATTTTCAAAAAACCTCCCCAATGGAAAACCAAAACCTACGGGCACAGGCTTACTAGGGCATCTTGTCAATCCCCCCAGACATGGTCAAGTGGGCAAGCATAAGATCCAAGCATTTGTTAGAAATAAAAGGAAACATATGCACATATTCAAAGGTTTTGATGATCAAAGTGACACATACCATGATACCCAAACTCATTACCTCATGGAGCAAAAGCCATCTCTAACACAAGACCAATCTTATGGTTATGGATGTTGCTACTGCTAACAAGACAGAGGCACTGAAATGAAGAAAAGGTGGGCCCTCCAGGACCATGCTAAAGTCGATCCGACTCTCAGTACTCCATGTCTAGGACCTATGGGCCTCGATACATGATCTCCTATTTATCCCTAAAAGTGGGGGACAACATATGGCTCCAACTCAGGGACATGTGCTCACCGTAGAGCACATGAGAACCTCAACATCTCTGGCATAACCTATTTACCTGCTTGATCTCAATAGCAACATCAGTAACCAATTGGGGTGGTAATTCCACCCCAACATACATACAATATATAGACTGAAATAAATAATTCATAAATGTAAATATAAGGCAAACCACTTACCTGTACTTACCTGTTGGCTGGATGTTGGGTGTATTCAAACAACTAGTGAAGCCAATCCAGCAATGTCCCATGATACCTGCCTTTGTGCTTCATCATAAACCAAAATAGTGATAAGTCAAGAAAAAAAATGAATTGGGTTAGAACATATATCATATCATTGGAAACCACAAAGTATAACTCATGGAGGTGAGTGGGAGGGATAAAATCATGCCACATCAATCTCTGATGAAAGTGCTCAATCCACTTCAAGAAGGGGTCATGAAATATCCAAGGTTCAGAATAAGGACTCAACATGTCTACAAACTAGCTACCTAAGACATCCTCACACTCTGAAGGGATCGACAAGGATCTAGTAGATGACCGGCAAACTTCTAAGGGAAAGTTGAAACACTGAGATGATAATCTTGAACTTGTAGTTTTCAACCAACCCTTGGATTCTAGGGTTTTCTTTAGAGGAGACTCAACACAAAAGATATACCTCCCAACCACACCCTTAATGATACAACAAGGTAAGGTAACAAGAGGTGGCTGGAGAAAAAGGTCATGAGAATCCTTCTTTAGACAAACAACACTCTTACTCCTAGCAAGACCTGAGCACAACGGTGATAGATAGTCATCCTCATAGGATAAATATAAGTGCTCGGAGGAGTACTCATCAAATCCCTCAAGGTAAGATCGAAAATCTTCAGGAAAATACGGTACTCGGTCAACCTTGAGTGCTTGGGGAGCATTGGTAAAAATATCATCTCCTTGTTTCCACTGGTCAAGAGTAACTTGTTGTGATAATTGCAAAGTCAATACTTGGAGATGACTCTCTATGTCATAGATGGGATCCATATCATAACTAACTGCATCCCACCTACGTCTTCCAACATGTATGAACTCATCAATGTTATCAGCTATGTCATTATCGGTACCATAACATGCAGGATTTGAAGCATTCAAGGACTTTCTTATCTCCTCCTCATCTTCCCTATCACAAAGTAGAGCATCATCAAAAACTAGGGGAGGAAGGCAACTTACTGCTTCTTCTCATGCAAGAGAGTTGAGGCATTGGGTGCTTTCAACATGCATTATGGTCTCATCCTTAGGAACTACCCCTTCATCTTCAATTGTGCAGCAAGGAAGGTCTACTTCTTTCGGGGATTCCATTTCTCCTTCATTTTTTGAATCATCGGACAAGGTGTTATCAGAATCCTGAAATGGAAAGAAAATAACCTCATCGTCCTTTTGTTGTGCAGGATAAAATGTCTCTTGGATGGCCTCATCAGAGGGAGGAGCACAAGTTGGTAATGCATCATCTTGCTTGGGTTCTTGCTCCTTAATCACATCTTCATTCTGTTGGTCAAAAACTTGTTCTCTTCTTTCTTGGGGATCATCAGTAAAGGTTTCAAGCGAAACTAGTTTTATCAAGATGAGATTGTCCACAGTACGGTCATTGATTTTGGACAAGGAGAGATTTACCTCGATTCGAATGGCCATGTTGTGAGCTTCTGTAAGTGTTTTTGGACCCTTTTTATTTAGATGGAAGATTAAATTCCCTAGAAGTCCATTGGTATATAGATACATGAGGTACTTGCCTTTAGGACTATGGATTTCAGGAATCTGGTATAGCAACCTATGAAACCTAACCCCGAAAAATCTGACGGTCTCATCATCTATTTGTTTTATGCATTCGAGTCCTTTCAATAATGATTGGATATCTTCCAATTTCAAATCCCACATCAAAAGAAAGATTTCTTCAAACTGGTCCATAGATGTGATGTTGGCAGCTAGAAGATTATCATATCATCTTCTAGCCTCTCCATGTAGAGTGGAAGAGAATAGTTTGATTACCAAGTCTTCAGCGTCATCACTAACAGGGCGATGTTGAAAGAAAGCCCAGAAATTGCTCATGTGATAATCGGATCTTTCTCCATCGATGCCAATGAATCTAGGGAGCCATGTTTTATACCATGGGGGAATTTGTCTAGGATATTTCAGGATTTTACTCATGTCTAAAGGTTTGTAGTTCCTCGGATCCCATTGTGAAGTCATAGTTGGCTTCGTCATCAGTGGAGTCGCCAGATAATTTTCTTGAAACTATCAAAAGATAAGGGAAAACACCCAAAGTGGAGTCGTCAGGTAAGCTTGTAAGATAAAGGCTCTAGAGGCAAGGCTTACCGAAAATTGTCGTCTTGAGGAAGGTTTGACTCAGTGTTCCCTGGCAATGGTGCAAAAATGTTATCACGCAGTTTGTAGTAAAGATAAAAGCTACATATGAAGAGGAAAACTGGCGTAATTGGAACCAATCCTACCTAATGTCACCTCGATAGGATGGTTATTTTTGTTTAGGGAGGTAAGGCCCAAGGGAGATGTCCCTAGTGACCTGGGGTTTTGAGAAGGCAAAGGATTGTAAGACAAAGGTAAATTCCCCCCCTCACAAGTCACCACCTGAGCAGATAGTTCAGCTAATGGCCAATAAAGAGAAATATAACCAAAGAGATGCACCTGCCCGAGAAAAGTGCAAGGAATAGATGGGCGGGAAGCAAGATGAAAAGTTGGTGTCATGATGGGAGAAGACGATGGATTTTTAGAAACCCTCCCCAGTGGAAAACCAAAACCTATGGGCACGGGCTTACTAGGGCATCCTGTCAATCCCCCCAGACATGATCAAGTGGGCAAGCATAAGATCTAAGCATTTGTTAGAAATAAAAAGAAACAAATGTGCATATTCAAAGGTTTTGATTATCAAAATGACACATACCATGATACCCGGACTCATTACCTCATGGAGAAAGAGCCATCTCTGACACAAGACCAATCTGATGGTGATGGATGTTGCTACTACTGACAAGATAGAGAAGCTGAAATGAAGAAAAGGTGGGCCCTCTGGGGCCATGCTAAATTTCATCCGGCTCTCATTACTCCATGTCTAGGACATGTGGGCCTCAAGACATGATCTCCTGGTTATCCCTAAAAGTGGGGGATAACAAGATTCTTAGAATTTGCCTTGATATATTCCATAAAGATAATTACAACTCCCGAACATTTGAATGGTTTCAACATGATATAAGTGTGTAATTCTCAGCCATGATAAAATTCAGATTACTCAAGAGTGTGACCATAATGAGTGACTCAAAATCAATAAACCCAAAAGGTATTGTTGAAGAAAACATCATATCTGAAAATCCATTGAATTGATGTTGCTAAATCAATTAGTGAGTTGGGGAATAAAACGATTGGTTTCCAAATAATTTTCTAAAGAAGATATTAGCAAAAAGACTTAAATCACCATGTTGTCCAGAATGTCAAAAATGTGTTTCCAGGAATCATGAAATAATATATCTTATTGTTGTATAAGAAAGGAATATTGGGTGAAGAAATCTATAACATAAAAGGTAGACTCATGCTTAAAACACCCATTGATCAAAGAAGAGGACAATTGCAACCAATGCCCAAAAATTAAAACTAAAAGTGATGAAATAAAATAACTCAAACGAAATAAAAATCAGCTAAGCTCACTATGATAAGAAGGTCTAAACAGAAAAATCATGTTAGCTGAAAGTGATCAAAGAAAAATTAATTTGGAAAGACACCATTTGGATGACTCCAAAACCAAGGAAAAATAATATTCTAATGAGATTCCAAGGAGTTGGAGTGGCTTGGATTTCATATGGGAAGAATTTTGATCACTCAAACTTTACATTCATTGTGTGTGGGACAGAGATCCAAAAACTCATAAGAATCGCAGTCAAGCTAATGTTTTAGATTAGAATCATGTGAATATTAGTATGGGACAAATTTAAGTGTTTATTTTTATTACAAGAGGGAATGAATGCTATCCTAATTTACAATATCCCACTTGCATGATTCCATAGTGCATGGAAAAATATTTGACGTGGTGACTATGCATAAAAAATCAGTGAACTGAAAATTACCCAACACATAGAAAAATTTGAGGATGAGATGATGTAAATTTTCCCATATATTAAATTCATAAATTGATTAACTGGAAAATCAATGGTCAAGCTTTATGTTTCTTTCCATCTTAGATTTGAATTCATGTATTGATCAGCCAACAATAATGAAAATAAAATCAAAACCGAAAACTAATTAAAAACTAGAAAGTAAAGCTAAACTATGCAAAAGGAAAGACATTAATTTATTCTATCGTACTCTTATCCTACACTACTAATGGCTAAAAATGAGCTATGTAAAGTCATAATTCCAAAGTAGCCATCCAAGTAATCTCAAGCCTACAAACATATGTTCAAGATAAAGGATTAGTGACAGAGCTTGGAATAAAAATAGACCAAAAGTAGGAAAAATTAAAGCATGACAAAATCTATTCGCCATATTAAATATATGACAATGATGATTCATGAGAAATCCTTCCAAGTAATATCTCTCTAACCATGCTTCAATTCTATCGTAAAATATTTCACTTCTATCATATAATTGATGGAAGGAGTTTGATGGAAAGTATCATACCAAATGAGAATCGTGCATAGAGATTGTATAAAGTGTGCTTGGTGAGAGAATCTTTGCGCTAACAAAGTTGTTTATACCTGAAGACAAACCAAAAGAATGAGGGCCTGACATAACCATCGGTGTAGACCGAAGTGCCTCATTATCTTGGCAAGCCTCCCTGGACTCACACTTCGAGTAACCATTAACTTGAGACAAATTAGTGGAAACAAATGATCTACACAGACTAGCATCTACCATGGTATGAGAGATAATTTCACAACAATGGTGAGATCCACTAGTATCAACAATATCATGTATAG
>SNQJ01S0189380.1:0-18232 GCA_010110895.2 Picea sitchensis | reverse complement strand
GGAAAGACATTAATTTATTCTATCGTACTCTTATCCTACACTACTAATGGCTAAAAATGAGCTATGTAAAGTCATAATTCCAAAGTAGCCATCCAAGTAATCTCAAGCCTACAAACATATGTTCAAGATAAAGGATTAGTGACAGAGCTTGGAATAAAAATAGACCAAAAGTAGGAAAAATTAAAGCATGACAAAATCTATTCGCCATATTAAATATATGACAATGATGATTCATGAGAAATCCTTCCAAGTAATATCTCTCTAACCATGCTTCAATTCTATCGTAAAATATTTCACTTCTATCATATAATTGATGGAAGGAGTTTGATGGAAAGTATCATACCAAATGAGAATCGTGCATAGAGATTGTATAAAGTGTGCTTGGTGAGAGAATCTTTGCGCTAACAAAGTTGTTTATACCTGAAGACAAACCAAAAGAATGAGGGCCTGACATAACCATCGGTGTAGACCGAAGTGCCTCATTATCTTGGCAAGCCTCCCTGGACTCACACTTCGAGTAACCATTAACTTGAGACAAATTAGTGGAAACAAATGATCTACACAGACTAGCATCTACCATGGTATGAGAGATAATTTCACAACAATGGTGAGATCCACTAGTATCAACAATATCATGTATAGTATTACTTGAAGATGAAACAAAAGAAGACATGGTCTGATGTACATTTGTTATTGCATTCCTTTCATCCCATGAGAAAGGTTGATAAGGCTTGGTTGTGATTAGTTGACGAGAAGAGCCCCTATCCTCTATATCTTCCATATGCACATCACCACCATCAAGTTATTCAAAATGAGTTGGCTCCTTTGATTCTATTTGAGTCGTATGATGGGTGGTTTATTGCAAAGTCAAACCATTAAATAGATCAAGATATAAATAATAATAAGTGGAATAATTGAGAGAATTAAAAGCCTCTCTAGAATAAGAAATTTTTTCACAAAGTGACTCTCTGAATGATAGTTCCTCCTCATTAAGAGCATGGGTTACTGAAGACAATTTCTACCAAGACAAAACGAGGATGAAGATACAGGGTTTATGGTAGTTTAGGGATCAAATCCTCCCTGACAGGTTGGAAGTTTCCACAGGATACAGTGCTAGCGCAACTTTCGGGGACCGGGATTTGTAGCTTGGTCAGTTCTGGAACATGGCATCTCCATCAGAGAAGGGCATCCCCTTTTCATTGGGAGGTGTGGGACACACTTTACCACTTCTAGAAACCTCGACTAGTGGCGTTTTGTTGGGAGACTGGCAGGAGACAGGTGGTTCAGGGGATTTGATTGGGATCGAGCTCCCAAGGCAAGAATATAGAAATCAGTTTATTCCTTGAAGCGAGGAGGTTGGGGATTCAGGGGTTTCGGTGGTGGACTGGATAGGATCGTCTACCTCTTCGGAGAAACAACTGCCATTCTCAGGTGGACCGGTTTACACCAAGGGATGGGGAGGGAAACTTTATTTTTACCCCGGGACAGAAGAAGTTTTTGATGGTGGTTTAGGGTTTGTTTCGGGGGAGATATCAACCGGATATAGCATCCCTTATTCAAACTTTCTGGAGGTAAAGACTACTAATAGACCGGTTGTGCTCACAAAAGGTTTTAACTCCCCCAGGTTTTTTCACCATCATATTTTCTGGTGGATGTCAAGCAAGGTGGGAGTAGGGGACCTGGGGCCTCCTCTAGTGGGGTCGATTCTATTATTCCTACCGATACAACTATTTAAAAAAAGGAGTCCCTCCTTACCATAACTTCTCAAAATGGGGAAAGGATGACCAAAGACCTTATTAGCACAGAAGCTCGACACTCAAAAGTCGTCAAGTGTGCTCGAGAGAGGGTTGGTACTGAGTGACTAGTTTTTTGTGAGGACATCGCCATGGATAGAGTCTTGGATTTCATAGAAAGGGAAGTGGTGGGAAGGGTCAGGGGAAAGAAACTAGGCATGGATTTTCTTAAATATTGGGTAACCAATTCCTGGCTACCAAAGATATCCAAGATGCCTCACATCTGGCGACTTACCAGAGGTTGTTTTGCCTTCATTTTCTCCTCCTCGGATGATGTGGATTGGGTTTTAAAGAAGGTTTGGAGCTTTGTGGACACCCCCACTTTATTCAAATTCTATACCCAAACATTTAATGCAAAGAGAGAACGGACTGAAGAGGAACCCATCTGGGTCAGGCTCCCGGGTCTTCTGATGCAATTCTGGAACTCACATCATTTTGCGGAAATTGGCAATCTATTGGGTAGATATCTCGAATAATATATGTCCTTTGAAGACATGGGATACATGAAAGTGGCTCACATTCTGGTCCAGAAAAATTTGAGGAAGGGATTACTAAAGGATATTACTATCAATTCAGCGGTTGGGACCTTTGTATAAACCTTATACTATGAAGGAATTCCATTTAGATTCCATAGATGCCA
This sequence comes from Picea sitchensis, assembly GCA_010110895.2. NCBI lineage: Eukaryota > Viridiplantae > Streptophyta > Pinopsida > Pinales > Pinaceae > Picea > Picea sitchensis. Next base: position 15,799 of record SNQJ01S0189380.1, on the reverse strand, counting down.
CGTCTACGGGCATGGAGTTGCAAATTTCCCTCTGCCTTTAAAAGGCAAATATCGGAACGCAAAAGGAAAAATCTCCTCCTCCTCTCCTCTGAGAAAGAAATTGGAACATCATTTGGACTCCGCAATTTCTAAGGGAAATGAGTTGTCGCTTCCAGAGGTCATGCATACAAAAGGACTGGGCTCGGGTAGCATGAGAAACCATGGATATGGAACTATTTTTCTTTCAGCAGCTGGTCAGAATTCCTCACCTTCTTTAGAGAACCTCCTTCGACGTGAACAAAAACTTACAGGTATGTCAATTTTAGATGTATCTACTTTTACTTCCTCTCCCTTTTCATCTTTTGAGTTTATAGATCTGGATGTGAACATTGTGGCTCCTTCACTATCTCTAGGTGGGATGTGTCAACCTCTAGTCAGTCTTCTCTCTCTCTTTTTCCCCCTTTCCTATATTTCGTAGGTTTTTTCTCCCTTGCTGGTAACACCCTCTCCCAACTCGGGGAGGGAGGAGGTTCCAACATCGACTTTGGGTATGTTAACTACTGGTCAGTATTCCACACCAGTAGGAGATGCTCCAACTCTTCCACCGGGATCTCACTCTCCACTTTCCTCAGTAGCAACTCTTCCTTCCACCCTTTTTTCCACTCTTTCCACACCCTCTGCCTCAAAAGACTCTTCTTCAAAAGACAACAGATTTTTCTACCATCTTAGGAGTAGATCAGTGATCAAGGAGGACCTCTTGGAGAATGGTTATCAGTCGATGGATGGCTGAGGTTTGGGGTCATTACCCCGATATTTCTCAGTGGGTAAAGGTAGGGGCCAGAAATCACATTTATACATAGCACAAGATCGGGCCAGAATTAACCTGGCTTCAGGCAGACAATCCTCAATTGAATGGGCACTTAGAGAAAATCCTCCCCAGGAAGGAGTTACCTCATGAAGGTCCTTTCTTTCAAATGTCGAGGGATCGTGAACCTGTCTAAAAAATCATCCTTATAAAGGTTGGTTGAACAAAGCTCGCCAAATGTCATTCTTCTACAATAGAATTTAGGGGATAGAATTTCAATGGTAAAGAACTTGGAAACATTACTCCCAGGTTGGATGTTTGCAGCAGTGGATTCCAGAGGCCGCTCAGGGGGACTGGCCACAGGATGGAAGAAAAGAAAATGCAAACTAGAAAATGTCTAGGGTTTTGTCTTGGGGATCAATATAACTATCTTTCCTATAGACCTAGGTCGCAACTTAACTATTATAAACATTTATGGACCTCACCAAGATCGACAAATTTACAGGAACTCCTTATCTAAGTGCGAGTGGATTAAGCACAAGGATTTTTTACTTGGTGGAGATCTCAATTTCTCTCTAGGATCCTCAGAGGTGTGGGGTCCTAGAGCTGCACAGTATCCCTTAAACAATTTCTTTCTAAATTTCCTGGACCGGGTGGGACTGGTGGACGTGGAACCACAAAAATTAACTCCCACTTGGTGCAACAGATGGGTTGGGTCTGATCGGGTGGCTAAACGATTGGACAGATTCTTACTGACTGATGATCTCCTTGAATCCTCTGATTTGGTTTGACAATGGGTTACTTTTGGGGGAGAATCAGATTATCTTCTGATACTGATTGAATTCCAGGAAAAAACCAGTACGGTGTCGAGCCCCTTCAAATTTTTTGAGGGCTGGCTCTCGTATCCAACCCTTGAATTAGTAAGGGATTTGTGGGTAGAAATACCAGAACAAACCCAGGTCCCAGTGGTGGTACTTTTTGTCGAGAATCTCAAAAGACTCAAACAAGAAACCAAAGCATGGGCCAGAGAGAAAAAGTTTAAAGATGATCAGCAACTAAGGGACATTGATTCTGAACTAGTAGAGCTTCAATATGGGACAGGCCAGGGTTTCTATAGTTAGGAAGCAAAAGATCATTTGTATGGTTTGGAAAAAAGGCATAGGATTATTCTGGAAGAAAGAGAAGCACAATGGAGGTTAAAGAGTCGGGCGTTGTTGCTAGCTTGTGGAGATGAAAACACAAAAAAAAATCAAGCTTTTGCAAAGGGTCGAAATATGGAAAACACCATTTGGAGTCTGACGAATCAAAGGGGGGAAGAATTTAAAATTTTTAAAGATTTAGCCGATCTGGGCACCGATCATTTTAAGGAACTTTTTAAGTCTCAAGAGGAGATGTCCATTGCTGAAATTATTAAGGTGGCTCAGTTATTCCCCCTCTTTGTTGAAGAGGATGAATTTGGGTCCTTAATGACTCCTGTCATAGATAAAGAGTTGATAGAAGTCTTGCACTCTTTTCAAAAAGGGAAGAGACCTAGTCTAGATGGATGGCCTATTGAGTTCTACTTAGGGTGCTTTGATATTCTTGGATCTGATCTACTGAAGGTGATTGAAGAATCGAGGATGAGAGGAAATATACACAATCCAATCAATACCACTTTCATAGCGCTCATCCCAAAGACAGAAAATCCCTCCTGCTTTGAAGACTTTCGGCCTATCTCCTTATGCAACTGTCTGTACAAGATTATCTCAAAGGTAATCAGTAGAAGGTTGAAGGTAATCCTCTCAAAACACATCTCATGTGAACAGTTTGGTTTTATCAAAAGCAGACAGATACATGAGGCTATTCGAGTATCACAAGAAGGACTACATATCATTAAACTAAATAATCTTAAAGTAGTTGTGGTAAAAATAGATTTATCCAAATCTTTTGATTGGGTAAACTGGTTATACATCAGAATGCTTTTGATTCACCTGGGATTTGGACTAGATTTTTCCAACTAGATAATGGCATGTTTGAACTCGGTTTCCTTCTCCATTCTTCTCAATGGCTCTGCCACAGCCTACTTTCAAGTGGAAAGAGGAATAATATAGGGTTTCCCTCTTTCTCCCTTACTTTTCCTTCTAATAGTCGAAGGCCTTAGTTGATACCTAGTAGAGGCAAATTTGGGTGGCCGATTCTCTGGAATAAAAATCTCAAATGGCCTGACCATTACCCACCTACTCTTTTTTGATGATATACTAATATTTTTTGATGGCATGAAGCGAGATGTTGACATTTTATCGGAGGGTCTCACACTTTTTAGAATTGAAACCGGTATGCGGATTAATGCACAAAAATCCAATATACTTTTCATTCAACATTATTTAGACCTTCTCCCCTTCAAAACATAGAACTTGGAAGATGGATTCAAATACCTTGGCTTCCACTTAAAACTAAATGATTATTGAAAGACTGACTAGATGTGGCTTTTGGCAAAGTTGGAAAAAAGACTGAAAGTTTGGAGCAACAAATGGTTATCAAGGGAAAAAATATTAGTATTAATAAAGTTAGTTCTGGAAGCAATCCTGGTATATTGGATGTCCCTCTCTTGGATCCCAAAAGAAATTTTAGAAAAAGCGAGAAGAATGTATTTCTCTTATCTTTGGAGGGGGAAATCAGAAAACTGGGTGTTTCCCTGGGTTCGATGGGAGAGAATTGCCAAACCAAAGGCCTTGGGAGGATGGGGGTTAAAAAATATTTGCACGTTCTCAAAAGATTTAGCGGCAAAATTAGTGGGGAGACTGATCATAACAACAAGCCTATGGACCAAAGTTGTCCTTCTAAATTATTTGGCCCTACTCTCCCTACTAGAATGGATCAGGAGCTCTGGCACTCGAGCAACGAGAATCTCATTAATGTGGAAGTCGGTACAACGAGCCTTTGATTTGGTTGGAAACAATTTATCTTGGCTGGTAGGGTCTGGAAACTTACTCAGAATTGGACGAGATCCCTGGGCAGGCTGCTTGAGAGAGCATATCCTTCCAGATGAACTATGCTCAACCTTATACCATGGGGGATATTAATACCTTTCCCAAGTTGTTGACCCCCTCCACACATCTATGTGGCAACAAGGCTGGAAAATTGGATGAACCTTGGGACTAGACGAGCCTCGAGCTATTCTTTGGGACCGATATATCAGTGCACTTAGGAGAGTAAACATCTGATTGACTGAGGGAGAGGATGAACTCATTTGGGAAGGAGATATAGGAGGCATATACACTCCAAAAGCAGGATATGTTCAACTAAGCATAGAACCACTACAACAAGATGAGAAGTGGTGGTGGAGGAAACTTTGGAAACAAAAATATCTAGCAAAAGACAAAATCTTGGCTTGCTCAATCCTAGAAAAAAAAAACTCCTACATGGGATATACTTCAGAAGAGACAATTCCATGGCCCGAGCTTGTGTTCTCTTTGCAGAGTGTAGGAAGAATCAGCTGATCATTTATTTATGCACTGTCCATTTACCTCATTATTCTGGGCGAAAGCTTCCAAATTAAACACTGAAATTGGTCAATGGTGAGGAGTTTCCTTCGAAGAAGATTTAAAAGACTGGTTACGGCCAAGGACTCCCAAAAACTTAAAATCCTTTCTCATTGTTGCTTCATGGGGGATTTGGCTAGCCAAAAATTCCACACTCTTCCGGGACGAACCACAGTCACCTCTTCGGGTGGCCGCAAACTGCTTAAGTATTCTAGATTATCTCAATCCGAGAGAGATAATGGGACAGGGCATTGCTCGAGTTTCTTAGGAGGAATATATTGACAAAGCAAGTCCTTGGTATTTTTTTCATGGAGTGGCCTCGGGAGATAATTTACACTGTGGGGGGGGGAGGTTGCATTTATCTTACAGAACAACATTATTTCTTTCTCATAGCTGGGTTGGGGACCGGCACAAACAATTGCTCTGAACTTATGGCCTTAAAATTGTTACTCCTATTTGCAGTAGAAAAGGTGTTACCTCATTACAAGTCTTTGGGGATTCTTTGCTTATCATCAATTGGGCGAATCATGCACAAAATTTCCATTTGGCTAGACTCAGACCTTATCTCATAGAAGTTTTGAGGATTATATCCACTTTTGACATTATTTCTCTCTCTCATATCTACAGGGAAAGGAACACCTTGGCCGATTGGCTTTCCAAAGAAGCCATGTAGCTAGAATACGGAAGATGGCACATCACAGAACACACAACAGAAGGTAGTTTTGACTATCACAGGCCCTTCCAGGAAGGACAAACACAAAGAAATGCATCCTTTTTTGGAACTCTATGAAGGAACACAATTGTAAAAATGATGTATAATTCTTGATATATTTTGTACCTATGTATATGATTGGATAGTATATGGGTGGATACCTTTTTGCACCTAGGTATATGACTGCCAATTTTGTTTTGAAGAAACTTTCAGAAATGGAAGTGACACTACAAAGACAATATATATTTTTGGCTATTTTCAATATCAAATATATATCTGTGAATGTAATTTTATACCTTTTTCATAAAATTATGAATTTTTTCTGTGGAAAAAAAAAAAAAAAAGCATGGGTGACTGATTATGAATCGACAGGCTCCACACTAGGCATGGTTTCACAATCAATACATTTTCCCTCAATATGGTTTTCCTCTTCCAAGTTAAAATTAGATTGTTAAGATAAAAGAGGTATCTCATGCATGTTTATTTCTCCTCGATGGGTGAAATGATCAACGTGATTGTCTTTCCCCTATAAAAAATGAGAATCTTAAATGTCCTCCAAAACATATTCATGGTTAGAATAGGGGAGAAAATCGAAAGAATCGTTAGAACAAGAAGTTTCAATAAATGATCCACTAGTAGTAGGAAAATATTCTTGATATATCTCAGTTATCATAGGAGAATTTGTAACAAAAGGACAATTCAAATCAGCAAAAATTAATTCCATTTTATCCGTGGGTGAGGAAAGATTAATTTCATGAATGTCTAGAATTTTTGTATTAACAAAATGATCAACATTCAATCTTTTCCCCATAGCTTCCTCTTCCATCCCTTGTGATGGAAAAGATGAGATAGGATAACGAAATTCTGACATAACCATCGGTATGACCCAAAGTGTCTCATTATCAACATTAAAACCCTCCTCTTAGGCAGCTACAAAAAAATATGAACTTGAAGTTACAGCACAAGAGGTCTCTTTTTTGTCACAAGGAAGGTAAGGGGGAATGGAGTGGTGGAAGGATACATAGGTTTCTTCCGAAAAAGAATTTTCTATCTGATCTATATCCCCCATAGTAAAGAAATATCCAGACATATGAAGCCCATCCAAAACATTAACATTTTCAACATTTTCATTTAAATCTAAATAATCATGTAAAGGAACATTAGAACATTATTTAGATTCCTCATCCACTGACTCATATGTTTCACTAGGAATAGAAACCAAACATGAAATCAAATCATTGTTAGAGGGTTTATCTTCCAAAGGAAATCTATAGCAAAGATGGTTAAATATGATAATAAAATCCTTAAGAGATTCATCCTCATTATTCTTCAATTTTAATATCTTTGCACACAAATTATTGTAACAATAATTCTCAAAATCATGTAAAAAATCACGCGTGTAAATTGTTCCCATGTGTGAATAGAGGCAGCAGACAAAGTCTTGCACCAACTCTTGACCTAGCCTACAAAAGTGAGAGTGAATATCCTGCAAATGACATTACCATCAGTAATATTGTGAGAACTACAAAATTTCCATAAATTAAAAGAATGTCCAAATGCAGAGATTTCACCCTCGCCATCAAATCTTAGTTGTGACAATAAATGTAAAATATTTCTAGGAGGTTTGGGAGGTACAGTACTAGAAAAACACCTCCATAAAGGGATATGAGATGGATCCATTAGTAAATTAAAACAAAAACTAACAAGAGTGACTCCACAGACTCAGCTTGTCATCTAGCCCTCCTTCTAGCGCCATTTTTGTTGATGGGTCCAAATGACCTATCAAGCATATGAGGGATAGTGCCTGATGGCATATCCCAATTAGACCTAATATCATTTGGTGTAGTGTTTCCTGTGAGTTTATGGGCCTCGCTGTCGCTCATAATTAAAAGAATAAAAAGGGGAAAGACAACAGACTTCCCCCCAAAGAGTTCTAAATAATCCTATGGCTAATCTAACAATAAGGAAACTAATATAATATAATATAACTCTAATATATCCCAGGAACAAAACTAAAGAATGAGTATAGTGAAAGATAACACCATCAAAACTAGAAATAGTTCATATATTCCAAAGATAAATGAAAACAACAATGCTACATATGAATAAATGAATAGTTTCACAATACATCTATAACATCATTTATGTACCCATGAAGAAATATGTAACAGCATGAGTAAACAGAACATAGTGCAGAAATAATTCATACAACAGAATCCTATCTACTCAAGAAAAAGATAAACGCATAAAGAATAGTCTCTTCAACACCCATCAAAGCCACAAATTTATGAAATGCCTCCTTCTCTTTATTACTTAGAGATAATAGTACCATCTTTTGTTACAAAGGGAAAAAGTCATATTCCATTCAACTAGCTCCCTTTTATAAAACAAGAGAGTGACTCTTCATCTCTCATGACCATTCATTTTTTTTTCTCCCAATTTATTTTTTACATTTCGAAAATATGGATGTGGGAGTTACAAATGGAATATGAAGATACTCTTGGGTGGTTAAATTTTCCCTATGGAAGTTTACAACTGATATTCGTTAAAAAACAATCATTGACTCTACTCATTAGTGTTATCTTCAGTTCCTTAGAATTTTATGGGAATTTATGGCTTTTTTCTGCTCAATGAAATCATTCCAAATTATTCTCCTATGTCTCATATTTATATTGGGCCCTTGTTGGTCTAATTTTGTTTCTCATAACTCAAGATATGATTGTTTGAAGTATGCATATCCATTTCTTCATCCAAATTCGGGTTTCTCTTGTGTTTTTCATTTTTGGGCCCTTTTTCTCTCAATATTCCAGCACTATCCATCCCCGCCTATTCTTATCTCCTCTATATTTCCATCGATTTATTCATGGATTGATTTCGTTACACGTAGATCTAGATATGATTGTTTGAAGTCTGCATAGTCCATTTTCCCCCCAAATTCGTGGCATGTTGTTCTCTGTAATTTATGAGATTTTCTGTCATTTTTATGACCATGAGACCTCTACCATTGCATTCCACTACTCTATACCTTTCAAACGAGGTATCAATGGCTCAATTATGACCCCTGTAGACCAAGATATGGTCATTTAAAAAATGTTACCTGAATGGTATTTTGGGAGAGTTGGTCGGGTTGAGAAAATTGGTCGGGTCAAAAAAATTGATTGGCATCAGGAGATCAGGTCGGAGGATCGGGTCGGGAGATTTGATTGGTGTCAAGATATTGGGTCAGAGGATTGGGCTAGGATATTAGATTGACGTCGGGAAATTGGGTCAGAGGATCGGGTTAGGAGAGTTGATCGGCATCGGGAGATTGGGTTGGAGGATCGGGTCGGCAAAATTGGTTGTCATTAGAATATGTGATTGGAATATCTGTAAAATTTTGGTATGGATGAATTTTGACAATGAAGAGGGATCCAATATTGAATGCAGGCCTAACGGGCCAAGTGGAAGGTGCCATGTCATCATCCATCTTAGTTCCATGTCATATGGAACCAATGACAAGGGGCACGTGGCAGTGAGGTGGAAATGGTGAGATTGTCTTAGGAAGCTTTGGGAGGCCATAACTTTTGATCCAAAACTGGGATTTAAGTATTGTTACATCCGTTGGAAACCTACCAACTATCAGAATCTAACTATGAGGTTTATTTAGAGAAAATAATAGAAGAAAAGGGAGGTAAATTTCATTAAAGAAAGGGAAGGATAAAAGGGGAAGAGGATAAAATAATTCCCCCACATGCATCTCAAGGTTGAATTAGTCGTGAAGAAAAGGATATCATGTTAACATGTTCCTACAACCACAGAATGAGATGAAATCATTTATGTGATTAAGAGTACCTTTTCCAATATATCAGAAACATTATCTTTCGTTACCTTTAAGAAAACTCATGAATCAGTCTATATTTTGAAGAACATGAAGAGGAGAGGTTGATCAAAGGAAATCATCTATGATCTGCATTAAATAACTATCATGGCAACTGCATGCATCTAATATCTAGCACCTAGAAAGGATTAGTGACCTTATGAATCAAGTTAAGAGTTGTCTAATATGTGAGAGTATAAAGATGAAGATGTTAAGCACCATATGCTAGAAAGCTTTGAATAAGTCATCCAGGGAAATGATTAACAACCTACATCGAACTCATTCAAGACATGTATTATATCATCAAACCTTACATCCATATGAAATCATTAAACATTTGGGAAACTATATAAGGTAGTAAGACAATGTGTCAACCACTCATACGAATGTCAATGAAACATCATAGGTAAACTAAGAATCATGAAGATATTTGAAACCATAAGATCAAAAGAGATAATAAACCTCCATAAAATCTATCATCAATCAAGACCAAACCTCAATTTCCTCAATGTAGGAAAATAAATAGAAGCAAGCTTGAGTAGTCAAATACTAGGCAATATGCTTAAAATTTTAGTAGGGGGGGTCTTTCCTTTCACTTGTAAAAGAAAAAGTAAAAGGGGGTTGTTGCGGCCACAACACGTACCTTGCCTTGACGATGGATGGATGCGGAAATGGACCCATGAGATCATTATGAATCAGATCCAATGGAGAGGAAGCCTTGTGATCCTTCACTTTCTCGAACTTCGCTCGAGGAAGATTTCCAAGGAAACATCCTTCACAAACCCCTTCAGAAAAGTGGATATCAGGTAACCCGGTCACCATCCCTTTCTTTCTAATTTGTTGCATGTACCTGAAGTTCAGGTGACGAAACATCTCATGCCATAATCTACTATTTTAATTAGCATGCATAAGTAGTACAAAGGAATCAATTTCAATAAACTTAGAAAAAGTGTATAACCAAAAATGATGATTTAACTCCCCGAAAACAACCTTAGAGTTGTCTTGCATGTCGAATATGGACATGGAGTCTGGTATGAACTCCACCTTTTTTCCTAAGCCTAAGTGTGTAACATGATATACCGAGAGCAGATTCATAGAAAATTTGGGAACATGTAGGAAGTTCTCAAAACTTCCATGATCTAGTTCCACTCTCCATTTTCCGAAGACCTCGACTGGAGAGTAATCCCCCATGAGGATAGGAGGACCATTGCATGCAGTCAATGAAGATAAGACATCTTGTGTGGTATCCATATGATGGGATGTTCCTAAATCCACAATCCAATCATTAGGAGAAGAGTGAACAACTATTAATGCATGAGGATTACCTCTGGGGGATTGGTCTTTTGGCTTCGTCTTGGCACCCTTGGGAATGCAATCCCCAAGGTTGTTCTTATAAATAATAGGCACCATAAGATCAATATACTTCTTCATACATGCAGATTCTAGATGGAATCCTCGATTGTAGTAGGTACATGTATGCCCTTTGTTTCCTTTTCCACCTTTGGATACTAAGGAATCATTGAAGGGTTTGGAGTACCCTTCCTTCTTAGGCTCTACATGTGCCTTTCCTTTGAATTTTTCCTTGGATCTATAATTTTTAGAGTTACTTCCCTCATGCACAGCAAGTGCATGCACTTTTGAGTTCTTGATTACACCCATTTTGATGAGTTTATCATGCTCATGTGTCAAGGCCTCAATGAAGGTCTCCAAAGATGGCATAGTCCATGATGCTCTAGCAATGAAACTCTGAGTGTGGTATGTGGAAACAAATATTGAGTATTATGGACCAAGTTTTGACAAAATTGTGAGAACCATTCACTTTTCCTCCTTTGATTTGTCAACCATGCAAGCCTTGAGTTGCAACAACAAATCCTTGTACTTCGTGAATAAATCTTGGATGTTTTCAAAGATTTTTGGATCCAATACAAGTAGTTCGACCTCGAGAAAGTGAAATCTCATCTCATCTTGTTTTACAAAGAGTCATTCCATGGTGGTCTGGATCTCATTTGGAGTTTTGCAAGATGATATAGGAAACAACAAATCAGGGGACATGTGCATGCAGAGGACTTTGTAAGCCTCATCTATTATATTGAGGTATTTGGATTTTTCAATGGCTGATTTTTCCATAGACATGGTCAACCTATACAATCCTCTACCCCTGAGAAAAATAGCCATCCTTTGCTTCCATTCAAAGTAATTGTATGGGGTTATAATTACAGACAATGGAAATTCAATTCTTCCTTCATTCTTCAATCTTCAGTACCTACAAATAAAGTGTTGGTTTTCCTTCTTCCTAGAATCATGTGGGATCTAATACGAGGTAATATGTGGTGAATACCTTCACAGAATATCTAGCTAGAAAAATAACATACACAGCTTGAAAAGGTGAGGAGAAGAGAGAAAAATTGTCGTGAAAAAATAAGAAATTGTGTTAACCAAATGAAAGAATGATAAAATACACATGATATACTTTGCATGGCTCAAATAATGCTTAATAGAAAAGAAACCAATGTGCCATAGTGTTGGTATAGAGAGATATGGACACACATAAGTAGTTACCATAGTTAACTGCCACCTAGTCCTAGTCAAATAGTCATGTAGTCCTCAGTTAACTGGACAGTTCAAAGTAAAATGAGGAGGAGATCAAGCATGCCCAAAGAATGCACCTTCCTAGTGATGATCCCAAAGTAAGTACACATTCATGGTGATGATCCCTACTGACGATTAAAATCACAACGAAGTTTTGCCTGCAAAGTGTTGCTAAATCTTATTATTATAAAAGCAAAATAATACTAGTAGGTGGGACCCCCTTATAGATTGGATATCAGATATGGCTCTTTTTGTGTCATGCTATTGTTCGACACAGCTTAACTGGTTGATGAGATCTTCTTTTTATTGGCAATGGATTGGGCTTATTATGTGTTGATTCTATGTGCAACAAGTAAATGAGTAAGGAATGTTATGTTCTAAGCTCTAATTTTATGTTACAACAGCCTACGTTATTTGTTGATACCATTGCTACCTATTCTTGAGACACCTACAAAATAGACATGTTAGTAACAAGACATAAGGAGCAGTTGGGAAAAGGCAAATGAAATACAACAAATGTAAAACAAATGAATCTAACCATGCAAATATACTACACTACATGCATCGAAATTTAATGGATTATTGTTATCCTAGCTACTAAGTTAATAGCTATGTGATTTATTGAGTTATATATTTTATATGCATTATAATTATGTTATGGCATAAGTGGATATGGGTCGTGCTATTGGTTTTAATGCTTGATGGTTTTGATACATGGTTTAATTAATTGATTTAATGGAAGCTTGTTGGTATGTACTAAGGAATTAATGGACTTGGGATGGAGGCGACGTGCATTTACTGCATGTCACCCTTACTCCTTCCATCAGCCACCACCCTAGTTGGGCTATTGTTCAAACTGTTTTGTTGTGGTTAGGCTCCAACTTTCAAGCAGAGAGGAACCGCTCAGCCAACTCGCATTTTAAGGTGTTTTGATTATATGTATGTATTTTTTTTTGCCATCCATGAGTTTCTTTGGTTATGAAATGGATATTGGCTCAGATGTATTGGTTTTTTTTTTTCCTTAAGTATGGAATCTGTGTAAAATTGTGATTTTTTATGGAATGAATCATATGTGGCTTTCTCTGCACTAATCTCTGAAGTTGCAGTGTATTTGGTAGTCCTGAGTGTTAGCATCCATAAAGGATCTTGGTCATCCTTGTTGGTTTAGTTGGAAGGTTTCGTTTGGTCTTAGTGCCCAGCTGTTTTCACGTTTTTGTATCACCATGCCCAGTATTTGGCTTTTATAGGGTTTAATGGGTTGGAATTGCTTTGTGCCATTGTGTATTGTTCTCTTGGGCATTGGGTTGTTCATGCTACTAATGGTCATGCAGTGGGCTATATTGTTTTTTAACATCTTTGTTTCCACCTCAGCGTTGTTAGTTGGTTGGTTGGGAGAGCCACGAGGGTTAAACCCTACATGTGCTAAGTATCATTACAAAGCCAAAATGGAGCCTTTCTCCTCTATTCATAACCTCTCCTATCACGGGATTTGTCACCTTGTCCACGAAGTGAATTGTGGTATTATTTGTGTGTGCAACGATAGGTCTCGGAGGTTTTCACCATTGAGAGGAGTCGACTCTAGCCTCCTTGTGTTGGTCCATAGACCAAACCCTCGACTCCTCAAGTCTAATGGTTGATAGAGAAGATTGTTTTGGTCTGTCAGGTTTAACATTGGTTGTTATTTATTGGTGTGTGTCGTCGACAGGGTTGATTACTGGCTCGCCCCGTTGTTTATGTGACGATGGTGTTGGTTTTGGTATCTAGTTACTCCATTGTTTTATGGATAATTTCAGCATGGTTAATTAGAATGAGTTGTTATATCAAATACACAGTTGGTGTCCTTATGTTTATTAAATTGATAACCCACCACTATTTTAATTGATTAATGCACAATGATGCTTCGTGCTTGATGTATTGGTATGAGTGGCGTTCCTATAGCATGAATCAATGATTACTGTAATTGTGTGTTTTTAATGGCCAAATGATTATTGCAATCGGGGTGTTTATGGCATTTCCATCCACTATATATGTATGGTTATTTGATTGCGTCGTCAAGGAGGGGCACAAGTTTTACACAGTGTGGTTCGATTGCAATATTGATTAATTTGGGCAATATTGTTGTTGCCTCTTTGTATTGGCTTGGTAGCTTGGCCCGATAGGTTGAGTTAATGATACTATGACTGTGTGTTTTAGAATTGTTCAATGGGAATGTTGCAATCGTGGAGATTATGGCATGATTTTCCACTATGTTGTTATCAATATTAATTGATTGTGCCATTGGAGAAGGTCACGAGTTTTTGAACATGGCTTTATTGTGATTTGATCGATTATTTTGTAAAATCGGTCATGTTGTTGATGCCTCGTTGTATTCGATGGATAACCCAACATTTTGAATGTTTAGAGTCAAAGAAATTGGACTTGTACAGTCACAGTAATACACTTACATTTGGTTGAATGTTTTTGTGTATCCCACATCATAGCGTGAGTGATGTGGTGATTGTTGTCTGTGTGTTTAAATGGCAAGTCAGGGTCTTGAAATTTGGATATGAATTGTGGTGTCGACTATCCATTATGCATGTTAAATGGATACCATGATTTTTAAAAGTGATAGGCATTGTTGTTGTGATAGTATAACTTCATTGCAATTCAATTTTTAAATGATCAAAAGTCAAAATTGAGCACGACATTTGAGTTGTATTTGATGATTGGAATAATTCGTGGGCAGTGGTTGATTTTGATGTTGAACAGAGTGGAAATAGTTTATTGGTTATGCATTTGGGAATTGTTGAAAATATTAATGAGAGGAGAAGAGCTCCCCTACATGCTGTTGTGGAATGCATAATGTATGTTTTGATGATACTATGTTAAATATTTGATTACAACAGTGAGCAAGTTAAATATGCAGAGCTGTTTGGACAGTACACGGTAATTGTTTGGGGTCTCAGTGATCATTTGGTTGATGTGTTTCCTTTTGCAGAATGGTTTTATGGATCACTGAATTAATTTTATGAATAGTAAGCGCTCTCCCTCCCTACCATTATTTCACTTTCCACTAATTACAAACCCCTCGCCTTCCCACATTCATTTTTCACCCCCTGTTCTAAAATTAATTATAGTCTAGAAAAAAATTGTATTAAAATAGTTTAAATTCGTTGGATTACAGTGGTGTTCTTGTTAGTTGCATTACAATTGATTGTTGTGGTATTTGAGCAATAACTGTGTTTTTTTCCCCTCATTTTATCATTTTTTGCTTAATACAAGCCCCTTGCATATCCCATGACCTTTTGTTCACCCCCTGCTCATTGATGATAGTTAAACAATTTTTATGGATTGGATTGCATGAGCCTGATATGTTGTTGAGCCAAAATATGTTTCATATTTTAAAGAGTTATCATGTATTGTTGTTTAAAAGACTATTTGTTAATCCATCATGCATGCAGGAATGCGTTTTTTCAGCCGAGGTAGCCATGGCAGTGGCAATCGAGGGAGGGGTAATTGGAACAAAGGCCTAAGAATGCCAAGGTTCTCCATACACTTTGATGCTAACTCACAAGAGCTAGGCCAGTTGTTTTAGGCCATATTTTTCAATTGGAATAGGCAAGGAATAGTCCAACCTAGGCCCAAAAGGCCTCCTTTCCAAGCTCCACAAGCCCCTGGTATTCCCAACATCGTGGCTGGCCCAATTTGTCCCTACCTGCTCCCCTGCCTATTAACCCCATTGTCCAAGTTGCACATGTTCACTCACCAGTTCATTCCTCTCATTCTAGAAAAAGGTTGAAAATCGAGGCCCACCATTCCCTTGACAAAGGAAAAGCCATAGTTTCCCCTTCCTCACCCTCCAATGGCTCTGATAAATCTGTGTCTTCCTAGATGTATTTGAGGGATGATTTTTCTCACGTGATCAGCGAGATTAATCCTAAAGGCTCAGCACAGCCAAAGGAAAATTTGGGAAAATGAAAGGGTGATAGCAGCAATCAAGGAAAGATTGCATCTCAGAGTGGGAAATATGGCTTTTGAATTTTTTTTATTTTATCTATTATTGATGACAGTTGACTTCAGGAATTTTTGGACAGCATGTTTTATTTTTGGATATATGAGTAATGCATTTTTGAAAACAATGTCAAATGTCAAATATAAATGAGACAAATTGTCAAATGTGCATGTGATGATGGGAGTCACAAGGAGAGTTGTTCTTTCTTAATTGACTAGTTATGTTATAATTGTTAAGAGCTAATGGGAGTTACAAGGGGTCCCACCTACTAGCTATTATTTATTTAAAACCCTTATTATGACTTATTATTTTTCCCCCCTTAACTAAAAATTTGGTTGAGTTCTTA
>SNQJ01S0189379.1:0-13891 GCA_010110895.2 Picea sitchensis | reverse complement strand
AAAAAAAAAAGGGATTTCATTCTTTTATGAGATCTTATATTGCCAGTCCAAAGATTATTTGTTCATTACCTTTTTCATTGTGAGAGGCTTGATACGAGTACCTGTGCATTTCGGGACTTTCAGTACCTCAAGTCTGTTGTCTCGCGATAGAATTTTCCTACGAATAACATAACATTACAGTCCTTAGGAAATGACATGAAAGAAGCTTTTGTTTATTTTATTTTATATGCATGTTTTAATCTATCTATCTATCTATGTATATATATATATATATTATTTAGAAAACAAACCGGTATATACAATGATAATTTAGAAACACATTATTGCATGAAGTGTTTGAGATGCCGCCCATTTATAGGGGCATTAAGAATGTTTCCATCCAGGTTTTCTAATAACCAAGCATTTTTTCCTTCCAAGGCCGAAATTCTGTATGGACCAGACTAGATTGGATCGAATTTTCCATGTTTTCCAGCGTCTTCCTTTCTAGCTTCCCATTTTAAGACCAAGTCGCCAGGGATAAATTCTCTATCTTTCGCTTTTTGATCGAATAAGGATTTCATTTTTTCCTGATACCTTTGCAACCTTTCATTTACTTCGGCCCTATTTTTCTGGACTTCAACCAACTGGTTTATTCTCCTGGTAACGTCATTGGGCTCTTCATTGGAATCTTTCCAGAGTTTCGTTACTAGCAGAGCAATATTTATTGGCAAAACGACATCAGTGCCATATACCATCTGGAAAGGGGAAATACCGATTGATCTCTTGGTACTAATTATGTTGGCCCATAAAGCATATTTTAAATGGGTATGCCACACTTTTTTTTTCCAGTCAAAACTTTTTTTATCACGGTAATCAGGCTTTTGTTGGATGATTCAACCAAACCATTTCCTTGTGGGTAGTAAGTTGTGGAGTGCCCTAGGATGATGTTATATTTTTGACAAAAAATTATCATGGACATCGATTTAAATGCCTGCGCGTTGTCAGTGACTATTTTTTGAGGGCAACCAAATCTGGATAAGATATTATCTTCCAAGAAACTGATTACTACTGAGTTAGTTGCATTCCTTGTGGGGATAGCTTCTACCAACTTAGTGAAATAATCAGTAGCAGTTAGGATCCATTTGTGTTGTGCACTGGAGTGTGGATGAGTTTCTCTGATGAAATCAAGTCCCCATTACTGAAATGAGGCTTCAGTTTTAACTGGAACCAAGGGTAAAGTTGGGACTCTCTATTTTCCTGTGAACAACTGGCATGGGATGTAATTTCAAACTTTAGTGTTCACTTCTGTGAACAATTTGGGCCAGTAGTATCCGACTCTTAAGATTTTATACATTGTTTCTCTCCAAGCATGATGTCCTCCACATACTCCGACATGGAATTCATCTATAACCCCTTCTGTTTCAGTCTCAACTAAGCACCTCAGTAGAAAACCCAAGGGATCTTTCCAAAACAAGTTAGCATCTATGATACAGTATTTTACTGCATGTAACTTTAGCATCCTAGTTTTTGATGGGGTTAACTCACTAGGACATTGAAGCGTGAGTAGGTAATGGACAATGTCATGATACCAGGCTGAAGTCGATTTCGACTGTAGGTACAGTGATATCAATCTCATCTATTTCCAGGAATCCCTCGTCCTCTTGCAGCCAATTTATCCCAAGCACTTTTAAATTTGATTCGACAAGCAATTTGGCTAAACCTTGACCTTTGATAATTTTAGTTGGCTTGACTTCTAGATCAAACTCTTGGATCTTAGCTAACCACTTGCCTCTTCTTCCATCGCTGTCTAGTTTCACTAGGATGTCTTTAACAGTGCTAGAGGGTACATAGGCTATGATCTTTGAATGTAACACATAAGTTCTGAAAGCCTTTAGAGCTTTCACCATTGTGTAGGCTTGTTTCTCCATTATATCATATTTCAACTTAGCATCTCTGAGGCTTTTGATAAAAAACACAATAGGCCTCTCAAAACTTTCTTCGTTTTTTTGTAACAAGACAACTGCAATGGTATGTTCTGAGGCAAAAGAAAAAATAAAAAACTCTTTCGTGTAATATGGACTTGCCAAGACCGATGCTTCACTTATTACTTTCTTGATGTGTTGAAATGATGCTTTGGATTCGCTAGTCCATCTCACCTCACTATCCTTTTTGAGCATATCTGTTATCAATTTCACAATCTCAATGAAGTTGGGAATGAATCTCCTCAAGAAATTTATTTTTCCTAAAAAAGATTGGATTTCTTTTACATTTCTAGGAAAATTTATAGTGTCTATTGCTTCAACCCTTTTTGGATCGATTTTGATTCCTTCTTTAGACATGATATGGCCCAAGATCTTACCTTCTTGCATTGTGAAATGAGATTTCTTGGGGTTGAGTCACAAACCAAATTTTCGGCATTTCTCAAAGGTTTTCCTAAGGTGCGTTAGATGTTCGGCATCAGATTTGGAGAACACGGTCGGGTCATCAAGGTAGATAACAAAAAAATTATCCCTTTCACCCACAAAAGTGATATCCATGGTCCACTGAAAAGTATCCCCTACATTCATCAAACCAAAGGGCATTTTGTCGTACATAAAAGTACCCCACGGGGTAGTGAAAGAAGTCTTTTCTTTATCGTCTTGATGCACTGCGATTTGATTGTAACCTAAAAAACCATCAATCATAGACATTCGGTTAGCTCCAACTACTTTTTCTAAGACGTGATCCATCTTAGGCAATGGGTAATTGTCTTTGAGTGATGATCGATTCAGGTTTTTGAAATCGATGCACAGTCTGATCTCGCCATTTTTCTTTCTTACTGGGACCAAGTTGGCTACCCACTTAGAGTATCTCAGTGGAACTATGATTTTAGCTTCCGAGAGTTTTTTGAATTCTTTTTCTATCACCGGTAACAGGATAGGGTTAATCTGCCTCAGTTTTTGTCTAAAAGGTTTGACGCCTAGTTTTAGTGGGATTTTATGTTCCATGATGGTTGTATCATAAGTCCTCAACTCGTCATAAGACTAGGAAAAAACATCTTTGTATTTTCTAAGCAACTCAACATATTTACTCTTGATTTCGGGAGACAGGTACCTGGACACTTTCACTAGTCTGGGACTCTCATCATAACCTATATTTCAATCTTCGACTTCCTCTAGCTGAGGCTGTAAGGTAGTCTTCAAAGGGATGTCATCATGACTAAAAATCCTTTCTAAGGGAATCAGGCCCTTGGGTATCTGATTATTTCTTAAAACCAACATCTGGTGATTTACGATTTTATCCTAGAACTCTTGGGGGTCCTCCCCTTCCTGCATGACCCAAATAGGATCATATTGGTTCTCTTGGTCAACATGGGTTTCAACGAACTCGTCTATCGTTTCTAGAAATTTTTGGAGTTGTTCATCGTCCTCAAAGACTGCCAATGTTGTATGTTATTGGGTATTGAAGGTCTATGTCTCATTTGTATATGATATTTAAGTTTGAAAGAAGTGGGAGGTGCAAAAGTAGAAGCTGCTTTGGCTAAAGCATCTGCCTGCTGATTTTCAGCTCTCGAGATGAAATGAACATTAACAGAGGAGAATTTTTTTTCGATTAGGTCCCAAACACAATTTTGATATGACCTTAACCTAGGATTTTTGGCTTGATACTAGCGATTAACCTGTCTCACGATCAACTATGCGTCATCGAAAACTTCCAAGTTTTTAATTTTCATTTTCCTAGCGGCCTCTAACCCTAGCACTAGAGCTTCATACTCACATATGTTATTGGTGTAGTCTATGTTCCATTGAATCCTATAAGAGAAAGGGATAATGCATTGGTTATCATGTGCCACAAAAATTACTCCAGCCCCAGCTCCAAGACAAGATGAGGCACCATCAAAAAACATTTTCTAAACACTAGTGTTATACACATCCTATTTTATTTGTTCTTTTTCTTTTTTATTTTCTATACAATTTTCTTCTATACATGCATCCACATCATCATCTATAGATAATATACAATTACCTAAATCCTGATCAACAATATATATAGGATAATTGTTTGGGCTGAGAGGATCACTGACTGTAAATGCTAACCTGGTTTCCCTGTATAGTTGCATGAACTGCCCCTCGAAAAATGGAATTATTGCATACGTCATATCAAGTTGAAGGGAACCTCCAAGTTTGGCACCCCAAGATCGAGACAAGAGCATGCCATATTTTGTGGGTATATCTGCGACAACTACATCCATTAAAACACTTTTTGAAGGTAGTTGTGCAAGTCTTACAACTAAGTCCTTTTTCATACCTATACACTTGACTTTTCTTGAATCTAAAGAATATAAATCTCCATAAGGCCTAGTGATTCCAAGGCTGAGTCTATCCATGATTGCTTTAGGCATCACATTGTGAGATGCCCCAAAATCTAACATGCAGTTATGGAGCAGATGGTCGAGAATGGTCAAAGTAATGTAGAGAGGGGCAACAATGTCTTTGGCACCTTCAAAGTGTGGGCCAAAAATTATGTTAGTTTTTTCATCCTCTAATTTAATAACATCGACCTGACTTTCATTTTCCGAAAAATTAATCATTTTAGAAATTTGTTTTCGTTATATCGGGTTTTTAGCCAGTTCTACAAGAGGAATAAGAATTTTTATCTTATTGATTTCATTTTCTAGGTTGAAACTTCCAATGGTTTTGCCGATTTCCATGTTTTGAACCTCCAACCTTTTCAGTTTTCCTTGACTGAGGGGCCTTTGTTTTGGTAACAGGGGTATCTAGTTTTTACATGCTCAAGGGTGGCGTTTCTGTTGTCTTTGTTTTAGTAAACTGGATGTTAGTGGCCTTAGTCCCTTCAGTCTGTTTCTCAGTGCTTTTTGAAATGAGTTCATCAATTTCAGACCTCGACATTATTTTTTTAATTGGAACGGTTGCGGAAACCCGGTTTCTAGGTCTCAGGTTGTATTTCTGGTGAATTTCAGCCATTATCCCATCCGCTATTCCCTGATAGGTCAAATCTTCTGAAACACTGTCGTTCTTGCTACTCTTGGTCCCATACTTTGTATTCAAAGATTTTTCATAATCTTGTCGTGTTATGTAAGGTTGTAGGTATTCATCGCCAAGATTGTTCATATCCTCTTCTAACTCCTCGAAATCCTCCAAGTCTTGTCCTTCTACAAAGTTTTCACTTTTTAAGGGAGTTTGGATCTTTTGATCTTCATTCTTAATTTGTTTTTGGTGGTTTTGAGGGTTAGGGTTCTTTCTGAACTCCTTTCTAGGGTAATGTTCATTCTTACCTTGTTCTAGTTCCATTCTCAATATTTTGTTTGACAGTTCTTTGATGATTCTAGCCATATCGTCCATTTTGTTCTATGAAGATCTTCCTGATCCAGAGGGTGCTCCTTGCTCCCTGTATCTCTTGATTTCTTTGTTTCCCGTATCAAATTTATCTTTCATCTTTCCTTATGCCATAATATTAGATTCGATTTCGAGGGCATCATCTTGCATCTTGGTAAGATCTACTGATTTTCTCTCCCTTAATAACAGGGCGAAGTCGGGGTCAAAAGATCCAACGAAAGTCACTTTCTCTACAAGTTGTGAGGGCTTGACCTCGGTTGGGATATTATTGTACAATTTGTTAAACCATTTTGTAAACTCGAGGACCGATTCCGAGCTTTTCTTTTGAAGAGCTCCAAATTCGATCAGATAATAAAGATGGTCTTTCCGTTCACCCCATTGTCTGATAAAAGCGTTTTCAAGTTCATCATATGACGATATATATCTGGTAGCTAGGCCTCAAAACCAGGTTCTTACTTGCCCTTCAAAAGTTTGAACCAAGAGTATGGAGTAAACATCTTCATGTTCCAATCCAAGAATGTCAGCGAATTGATCGAAATTTTTTATGTGTTCGACTGATGTCAAGTTGCCTTCTCTCGTGAACTTAGGAAAGTTTTTCATGTAATTTCTGGTAAATCATAGAGAGGGACTGATAGAACTAGAGGGGCATATCTTGCAGAAACTTTTTCAAATATCCGAAGAGGCGGTTCTTGGCTGCCCGCTCTTCCTCCTTGACCACCCACGACAGCACCTACAGCCCCACCTCCTTCGGCCGCGACCATTGTGGAGTTAATGATTAAAGTCTGGGGGTTGTAAGGACAGGTTTCAAGAAACTGATTATCGAAGGGGAAGAAAATTGAGAAATAAGAGCTTGGGGAATGTGGACTGGTTCCTTCAGAACCATAGGGTGAGAATACAGGAGAATCAACAAAAGTTGAGTCAAGATATATAGGATAATTGTTTGAGTTTTGATATGTAGGAAAACGAACTTTGAGAAGGGAGGGAGAATGAGTTGCCGCATGAAGTGAGGTAGCTCTTTTTTTTCTATTAGTGTGGGAAAAGGCTGAGAAAGCCTTGGTCTCAAAGACCAGATGAACTAGATCTGATTCAGGGGGTGTGATTTTATCAAAGGGGTATTTCCCATAAAGGGGTGGAATACTTGATTCACCACGTTGATCTTCTAAGTCAGACTGTGTAAACTTAGGTCAAATTTTTTTTTTTGTGGATGAGACAGTCTGGCAGAAGTATCTTCTTGATTTTATAATTTTTTCTGGGTCCGAAAAAGGTGAAATCTGCTTGTTGTCTGGATTCTTTCTAGTGTTTTTCTGGTTAAGAGCCAGCTTAAACAATGTGGAGTTGCTAAGTGAAAGATAAAGGTATCCTTAGAAGGTTTTCAAACTTTTTTCACTATCAAAGAAATAAAGCGTCAATGTCGTTCTCCCTAGGGAAAAAACTTCATTTCTCCGTTCCCCGACAACGACGCCAAAAATATGTTGTTCCTGAGTTTATACTTTAAGGGTTTAAAGTATACTATCAAGGCATCTGAAAAAACAGAGGGAGATAAGAATAGAAAAAAAACTAATAAAAAGGGAAAGGTTATTTTCGGTTTCTCAACTGTCTCTGTTGAAATTCCTAGTTTTCCTGGATATTCATATCTCTCTTAATTGTTGCCCATGAATGTTCCAAGTCAACCCGGTTATTTGTTGTTTGTAAAATAATGTTAAATAAATTTAGATCAATGTTGGTTTGATATGAGAGGCCGGGATCGATGTTAGGCTTCCTTGCAATTGGTACTATCATGAAGGAGGAAAGTAAAGGAGAATAAAGTTCTATGTTTTCTTTTTACGCTGGTTATCTCTATTCCACAATGTAATGAGAATGATGTCAAAAAAGAAATAAATAGTATGATCAAATTGTAGGCCTTTTCTTGTATCGGAGTCAAATTTTAAAGAAAAGAAACATGCATGATATGGAGAAAAACATAAATCTATTAGCAAAGTGAGGCATCAATTTCAGAGGAATCTCACATTGTAACAGAAGACTATGAAATGAGAAAAATATTAATGAAGCATATGATGTTGAAATCTAAGCATCTATAGGTCTTGTATCTATTGATAACAAATACAGAGGAAAAACTGTAAATGATTTGAAATAACAAGAATAATAATTTCCACAGTAGAGGTTGTACTAAATTGTAGCTAAGCATTCATCAATTAAACATATATAAGAAATATGCGATGACAGGGAAACACATAACTCAGAAGTGACAAGATCTGGAATCTTCAATATGCATTTCTATTAATTTAGAGTCTCTTCAAAATTACTTCATCCACAATGTTTTTTCAGAGAGATCAAGAGGCCTCTTTTTAGTCTTCGTTCCCTGTATTTATACAATGGTCATCCATACTTGATGGTTAACAATCTCCTACATTCTAGGAGAAAAATAGTTACAAAACTGCAACCTTAACCATTGCACGATTAGCTTTTGTTTATCTGTCATTCCAACAGTACGAGTTTACAAACAATAGTTCATTTCTTAGTCGAAGTCTCTCCCTCTTTTGATGCTACACATTCAATACATTTCTCCATAAAATGGATAAAGTTTCTAGGAGGTGTTGGAAGATCTTTAGCCTCAAACAGATAAAACTTTCTTTGTACCTTTGGGGATTGGTCTTCAAAACCTTGGTCGAAAAACTTGATCACTTGCAATTTTAAACTGGGCTGTACCAACCATTTGTTTATTAGGTTGGCATCGATTTCCTTCAATTGTAAAATTTCAATCTAAATCTTATTCAAACCTTCTTTGCAGTCCCACTGCTATTTTTCAATGTTTATCTTCCCCAGTGACTTGAAGCAGTCATTTGTTTTCAATGCCTAATGCTTTCTTATCCAAAGAATCGAAGATTCTTTCACAATCATCTCTTATTTCTCTAACTATCTTCTTTCTCTCAGATATATTTGTTTCCCATACCTTGAGCATGATGTCTCCTTTTATTTTTTCCGTGATAGAGAGCTTTAGATTTTTCGTCGCCTCTTTATTCCCTGAACATGCAACCGCTTTTTGGAAAATATTCCTTGCTGCTTTAGCTTCATTTTCTAGTAAAATAATATTATCAAGAGATTTTATTACCTCTTGAAAGTGATTCTGGATGATCCCTATTTTGGAGATCAGTCTCTACTGCTCGGCTTCTATCTTTGTATGCATTTCCAATGAGAGGGTCTGGAAATCCTTTAAATTTATAACCTGGCCTTCCATCAAATTTAACTTAGCCTGTAACTATTTTGCATGCTCCTTTTGCTGAGAAACCTGCACCTGACTTGCTTGTATCCTCTGGTTCATTTCGTCCAGGATTGATTTGAGTAATTGAATTTCTAGCCTTTCAACAACCCTGGTCTGCTCCAAGATTTTACTCACCTCTTCTATGATGTTCTTCTCAACATTCTTTAACTGCTCCTGTAATTGAGCTATCATGTTATTACTCTTCTTTATCCTCATTATTATGTTTCACACGGTAAAATTTTTTGCTGTTGCCATGGATCCCATGGAACCTCCTATCTCTGCAGTGAAATCCTCCTCCAAATTTTGTCCATCTAGAAAGACTTTATGATTTTTTACCATACTCCCCTCCTTCATATACATTTCTTGTTTCAGGAAAACCTTCCTCTTTCTGCTGAAAAAATAATAAAAAGGAGGAATCTCATCTATGGAGATAGAGGTGAGGTCATCAACAAATAAGGTTCCCATCTGTGGGAATCCAAAGGCAGACTATAAGGGGGTTAAGGAAGCTATGGGATTTCCTAGCTCTGTAGACCCTTTCCCTCCTATTGCCTTAGGCATATTGACATCAACAATAGGTGATGAAGGGGGAGTAAGCTTACTGGACTTGGGTTTTTTTGTCTGTAAGGCCTCTTTATTTTGTGGGGGACTTTCAGTATCCTGTGGGACTTTTTTGGGATTTCCCTTCTCCTATTCTTCCTATTCGAAGCCTAGGGGAGTATTTTCTTGTTCCCGGGAAGGGTGATTGCTTCTCCTTGCATTACTTTGGGTATACCACTTTGTCTATGCTTCTGAAAGGTCTGAAAACTAGCTTGCAATTCAGACGACAATGCCTATACTCGTTCTAACACCTCTTTATAAGTCTTAGTCCCTTTGAACATGTCATCCCAAGGGGAATCCTAATGTTCATATGCTTTCATATTGTAGTGGGTCATGTGTTTCCCCACTAACTGGTAAGGATCATGCTTCCTATGCTTGAGGTCTACCAATTTGACCCCCTCCAGTGTTGTAGCTTCAACCTTGGAATGACCCAAGTTGAGAAGTGAAAATTTTCCAACCTGAATGGGAAAAACATGCCAATCTTTCTTTTGAGATGTCTTTAATTCTATCCCGATTCCACCCATTACTATTTGATAAGCTACCTCTCTGCACACTATTCTGTCAGGGAGGAATTTTGGGAGCACATGTGGAGGAATCGAACATCCGAAAACTCTGATGTAGGAGAAGTTTTCCTCTATAAACTAGTCAGCAATTGCCCGAAGGCTCCCTATGACCAACTCTGAAATGTGGGGGGATGCACAGTTGTATAGCATCTGGTGTAGTGGTATTACCATGAAATGACAAATCTCATAGAATGAATCCTTGGCATTTTCTTCCCAAAGTTTAGAATGATATTCATGAATAGGCTCCAGGTAAGTCGGATTCCAACTTCAATTCATCAAAGGGAAAGGAGTTGAGAAGCATATAGCATCCATGATGTATGCAGACATATAAAAGGCTATTGTTTGGCCTTTTGATCTTGAAGTCTGGTATTCAATAACCTCTCTCGCTATGTTATCGAATAAAATCTTATCCCAATTGAAGCTGTAACCTTCTGCAGCCTCATGCAAAAGAGGTACCCATTCCACTGGGAAGTGGGTAGGACTTTCCTTACCAAAAAGATTACATAACATCATCGCCACATAAACCATATACTCGTTTAAAGACGCTGTGGCATAAACACCATGTGTGTTTTCCCTGAATTTTGTTTTTCTTCTCCACCAGTCTTTTATTATGTCAGGATACGTTTGGTCTGACTCAAAACATTCTTTTCTCTGAAACTCACTGACGAAATCTTTATTATAAATTTATTTGGGACAGGAAGATAGTTTATACATTACTTGTATATGTTCTGGTCTGAAGGAGCCAATGATGACCCCTTGGCTGTCCAAAATGCTCCTCGTCTGCACGTCCGCTCACTCTAAATCCCAACTAATCATGTCATTGTAAGTCAGGAGTCATGACCACGTATCCACCTTGTGAAGTTCAAACTCCTCTATATCCTGGAGTTTTTTGTCAGCATCATGGGGGAAGTTCTTAATCTCATAATCAAGAGTTTCGAAAATCTACCTCTAGGATTTTATGGAATCGATGGCATGTAGTATTGTATCAGATACAACATCTCCGTCTGGACTCAAGACCTCTGCAACTTCCTCATTTTTCTTGGTGGAGTTCTTGGGCACCATGGTGGTTATACTGGACCAGAAACCTGTTTATAGAGAAAAGTGTATAAAACTGGACAAATGTGACTCGCTACAAAGGTGAAGGTTAAGAATGAACTTCGACACACAAGACCTTTATTAATATCTAAATTTGTGCTGTAGCGAGTGTACTAGTACCATCAATGAAAAATAAATTCTTTAATTTGAAAGATATGCTTAGAGATACGAATTCATGTCAATAATATTTGCATTTACCCATTATTAATATTGTCGTATATCAATGATTTCGAAACTGAAAACCCAAAGATCACTGCCTTCCTTAATTCCCGAAAAGCGAAAGGAAGCTTAGTCATCATTAATCATGTTTTTAAAACAACTTAATCTTTTAATATTAGGGTTTGCTTAAAGAAAATGCGATTTCGCATTTCGGAACTTCGGGGATCCTGCCGTCAGGGGATATTCCACAATTAAACTCCAGATTGCGAAATTGTGATGGGATTAGCGAGGCGAAAAATGTGATTTCGCATTTCGGAACTTCGAGGATCTTGCTGTCAGGGGATATGTCACAAGTAAACCCCGGATTGCGAAATTGCGATGGGATTAGTGAGGCACAAAACACGATTTCGCATTTTGAAACTTCAGGGATCCTGCCGTCAGGGGATATGTCACAAGTAAACCCTGGATCGTGAAATTTCAATGGGATTAGCGAGGTGATAATAATTCTTATTAAAAATCTTTAATTAATCATGATTAGGGGACAATTACTTTTTAATTTTTTCTTTTCGAAAAATCGAGGACCAGGAGTTCGAAGGAGAAGAAATTGAAAACAATTTAGTAGAGAGAACACCGAATCATGAAATACTAAGGGAGAGATAATTGTGTTTAGGTATTTGATTAATTACGAATTAAAGAGTTATTTGTGGTAAACAACGGAAAAAGTAACGTTCATTTCTTCCCCCTTTTTACTTTATATTTCTTAATATTTTGAAATGGCTTCAGGATTGAGTTATACAGAGTATATCATGTGTAAATTATTCATTATTCACAACGGTTAATGATAATTATTCCATTCTTTCTCTCCTTCTTCTTCCTTCTCCAATTCTCTCTGCAAATGTGTTTATTATTGTTTAGCTAGATCTATTCTATGCAGGTTCAACACATTTACACTAGGTAAATTTGGCATAATATTAGATTCCCCCACGACCTCTTAGCCAAAGGGGTCTTTCAAGAGTGTTGTACACCAACTACAAATATACATTGTAAATTATTCCGTAATGGGAGGGCCTTTCTTGCTGTTTGAAAACACAGGCATTCCAACAGAGGGAGAACACATTTAGTAACTGATCACACAACCAGATCAAAGATCAACACACCATTTTTTTGATGTGGTAAAACACCTACGGGGAAACATCCATGGCCCCAACCAACGCGACCACTTGGGGCAGTTTATTAATGAAAAAGAAAAATATTACAGAGATATTTTACAAGAGATTTTCTCACAATCGATCATCAGTAAATGACCCTCCATGCTATTTAAATAGATATCATGGACCAATAAGGTGTTAAGCCACATATCAATGGTCGTTAAGATCAAGCAGAACATGAACCGTCAGATCACTCTATGCTGGGAACATATCATGACCATCGGATTTCCTAACTACAAATGCATACTAATTCATACTAAAGAAACACACTTTTACCTAATGACACATTAGACCAAGTATATCTTAACTAACTCCTAAGTGTCTAAATATCCAAACCTCCCCCCTTAAGAACAACTTGGGGTAGGATTGAATGATTTACAATAGTGACACAATAGGAGAAGGAAGGAGGCATTAGAGTCTATCCCCCCTTGATGACAACTTCCTGAACTCCTAACATATATCGAAGTTTGGAAAACTTCGCTTCTCTAAGAGACTTTGTGAAAATGTCTGCAAATTGATCTTCTATAGGGAAAAAAAGCACTTCAATAACTTGATCATGAATGAGCTTTCTTATGAAGTGCACATGTAGCTCGATGTGTTTGTTGTGATGATTTTGAAATGGGTCTTTGACAAGCTTGATGGAACTATGATTGTCGCACCAAAGGATGGTTAGATGTTACTGCTGGAATCCAAACTCTGAAAGAATCTGTCGAAGCCATAAGGCTTCCTGACTTGCATTTATCGTTGCTTGGTACTCTGCTTCTACTGAAGAAAGTGAAATATTTTTTTGTTTCTTACAGGCCCAAGTGACAGGTCCTAAACCAAGGCTGAAAACATAACCCACAATAGTCTTTCGATCATCAAGGTCGTTGGCCCAATCTAAATCAGTGAAACCAACCAATAAAGGAGCCCCCCCCTAAACTGTAATGTATCCTGAACTTAACTATACCACAGACATAACGAAGTATCCTTTTAGTTGTTTTCCAATGGATTTCATGGGGTGTTTGCATATACCAGGAAACAAGACCAATGTCAAAGGAAAGATCAAGACAAGTATGAGTCAAGTATAAGAGGCTACCAAATAACTGACGGTACAAGGTGGAATCGACTTTAGGAGAAGTACAAGTGGCAACAAGCCTAAGTATTTCATTTCAAATTTCTTCTTAAGGTTTGTTTTCACACGGTTTAAAAGTTTTGAATCACTACCAGTAAGGATACGATCATCAACATAAAGGACAAGGATTATGAGATGGATTCTGTTGGGGACAATTAATTGCTTAATAAATAAACAACTAATCCCGTGTACATTAATTATAAACCGAGTAATGTCTTTTTCTTTCAAGGAAGTCTGCAAAATATATGCAATAAACTACCCACGACTAACACTCGTCCTACATGATTATGTTCTACACCATCAAGCTCATTCAACAAGAAATAAAATGCAAGACTTAAATATCAATACTAAATTCAAGAAGCAAAAATCAAGTGACAAGAAATGAGAATTATGCTAATCACACAAATTGAATCAAAAATAAAGTAAACAACAACTTATTGAATTGGAAATTATTGCACTCAACAAAATTCAAATGCTAATCTAGAGAAATAAATTAAATGAAATCTAGAAATTGCAGGAAATATCAAATCTGGAAAATACAGTAGCCAACAAATTACTTGAAGAAAATGAAATTTTCTTTA
>SNQJ01S0189378.1:5026-18233 GCA_010110895.2 Picea sitchensis | reverse complement strand
TATTGAGTCATGTCAGTAGAATACCCTTCTCGTTAAGGGGGAGTGTTGAAATATTGTAACTTCGAAGAATATTCTAATTATATTTGAGTTATTATTGTATAGATCAAATCCCCTTTTGCGGATTGATCAATTCAGGTCTTGTATAAGATCAAATCCCCTTTCGTGGATTGGTCAAACTGTATTTGTATGGTGTTATTTGTAAAGTCAGTCCCTAGTAATTTTAAAGTGGTTTTAGCCACTTCTAGGAGAAGTTGGCTCCACCAAGTAAAGAGACACAACCCTAGTGCCACCTCACAACTTGTATTTATATATGAGGATGGTGTCTCATTTGTACACACTCACTCACTTATCTAGCGTGCATATCTTGAAGGCAGTTGTAGTTGCAGGAAGAAGTCTAATGAAGGATAAGAGAGGCGCATGCTTGGTCTTGGCCTGTCTTTGGTGTTTTGGTCGTAGTCTTGGCATTGTATTGACAATCTATTATTGAGGAAGTTTTGCTAGGTTTTCTCCCCCATGAGGGTTTCCCTGGATAAAATGTTGTGTACCTTGTGATTGTGTTTCTTTTAGTGATCCTCTTTATACTATTGTTTTGGAAATGCATTGAATGCTCATGAAGTTTTGAAATAACCTAATAACAACAGTAAAAACTTAACAAGAGGTGCTCATTTTTGAACCTAGAGCATCCATTTTACCTAAGTACCCAATTTTGTGAGTGAAATTAGTGATTTTAATCACTAAAAAGATAATTTTACTCTCAAAAGCCCAAAAAGACATAAAAAATCAGCAATGCTAAATTTTAGCAAAGTTGTCGAAAACATGTTTTGACATGTTTTTAGTGAAATAAAGGCTAAAAGGCTATGTGGCGCTCATAAGAGGTGTTAAGATTGAGGGAGTGAGGTGTAGCTAGAATATAGAGTGAGTTCCAAGAGGAGGTGCACCCCTCTCTTGTGTAGGTGGCGCCCTCGAGAGGAAGTGCGCCTACCTCTTGAGAGGTGGCGCCTTCCCCTCACTCCTTTGAATCACACTTGGCATAAGATTTGGAGATGTGAGAGGTGGTAGCCCCACTCTCCACACTTGTCATTGGTTAAGCAACCAAGTGGTGTGCTCTCCTCCTCTTCACTACCTTCTCCTCTTGCTATATAATAAGGCTTTCTCCCATTGCCAAAACTAGTTGGAGCTCGGGAAGAATAGCTTGATGTATCATTGTCATTGTAACACTCTTTGCATATTGGAATAAAAGAAGACTTTGGGGGTCAAATTGGTGGATTGTCTAAGTGTGTGGATGCTTATGTGTATGAGGTGATATTATTCTATTTCTCTTGCTTTTATATTGTGGTTAATTTGGCCTTAGAGGAGTACTATTACTCACTAGGGTAGGATTGCTAAGCTAGTTTGATTAGTGATCTTGCTATTCATTTATTTAAGAGATTTTAGATGCAATATCTTTGATTTAACATATTGTATGTTGAAGTCTCTTTTGTAGGTGATACCATCTTCTAACCCTCTTTTTTGCAAGTGATTGAAGTAGTTGATACCTCAACTGTGATCTCATATTATTTTATTTAAGAGGTTTTATATGTAATATCTTTGATTTAACATATTGTATATTTTGCAAGTGATTGGAAGTAGTTGATATCTCAACTTGGAGAAGCGGGTGATCTAGTTTGACTCTTCCTCTTTTCCAAGTCTTTGAAGAAGATTCCTCCACAATCCATCAAGAAGGACTCCCATTGCCCAACATTTTCCAAGCACAAGCTTGTTCTTTTCTCCCTCTCTTTAAATCAAATTTCTTGGTTACTTTACTTATATATGCAAGCAAGTTTGGATCTAGTTTATCTAGCTAAATATTTAGTTCTTTCATGCATGCAAGTGATGTTTTGTGGATCTGATTTTGTTTCTAAAATTTCTCTATCTAAAGAATCTAGATCTATTCTAGGAAAAGAGTCCCTATGCTTAAATAATTTTTCTGAAATTATTTTAAGTGATAAAAGTTAATCTTTTCCAAGTATTTTCATTGATTAAATCTAGCATTCAAGTGCTTTAAATTTGTTGTTTTAGAACAGCCACAAAGACCCTAAGGAAACAAGCATTTTAGCTTGATTTCCTTAGTTCATTTTTGCATATTTTTGTAGATTTTAACTTAGAATTATATTGGGTTTTCTAGTAATAACCAAACACACTTTTAAAGTGTTTTTGGACATCTTTGTACTCTTTTGTTTGTTGTTTTGTGTGTGGGTTCTATTGAATAAACAATGGGAGATTCTGCTAAAATTTGGCGGATTAAGAGCTTTTGGGACTTCCAAAAGCACCCCATACCTTCCTAAAGCTTTTTGTAAATTGTAAAACCATTGATCCATCATTATAAGGATCCACATCTCATCTAAAGGAGATCATTGTAATCGAGTCACTAAATAAGGGAGCCAAGGGAGGCTCCTCTACTCTTTGTGTTTCCTCCTAGGGGGTTGGTGTTGTGGTTTGGAACATTTTTCATTCGGGCTTTTTTTTGCTTTAAAGCTCAAACAATCTCAAATATAAAGAATAAGCTAAAACAAATCACAACTCTTTTAGTTTAGTTTTCCTTTTGCAAAGTAGAACACTAGTTGCTAGTTTAGCTTTCTTTCTCGCACTTCAAAGTTGGCAATTGAACCGCCCCTCACTTCCCTGTAAGAGGTCACGCTGAAGACTTAGTAATTAGTGTAAACATTTCCTTCAACATTTTATTTTACTGCTTAAAATAAACCATCCCCTCAACTACCCCTAGTATTGCTTTGACCCCTTCCAAGCATAGATTGATCTGGGGGACCCATCAAAACAGGGATTGGTCAGTGTGGAGTAGTAATAATAGGACAATCTCAAAAGATGACTATTGCTTGGTTTAAAGAACCGCCTAGGGGGAGTGTGTGAAGTTTCAATCAATACCACGGGCTTGTTCCCTTCAGTGTTGGATCTTCGACACCTCTAGTGGACTTGTTGGTGAAACCATTGGGTTTCGTCAAGTTCTCAACAAATCTTTGAGTTAAAGGAATAACTTCTTTAGAGGCCAAATTTAGTTTAGCTTGCTTTGCTTTCACAATCTCATTAATCTACTTTCAAAAAGACAATCTAATAAAACACGCTATCTACAACTGCCATGATACTTTTAAGGCACTGGTTTCATTTTATATCACACAAAGCCATTTGCTTCAAGAACTTTATTTCACCAATTTGTTTATCTTGAAGCATTTCCTTTATTTACTTCAATCTTGTTATCTTGAGTATCCTTTTTATGCAAGTATTTCTTTTATGTATAAGTGGTTGTGGTGAATGAACGATATATTCTCTTAGAGTAGATTTACTTTACATTTTGTCTTTTGTAATAAAATCCTAGATTTATTTCTTATACTTAGCTTAGTTCAAGCCATAGATTATTTTCTTAAGGACTACCCCTTGGCTTCACTAGTAGTTGGTCATTAACCAATGTTGGTACAAGAACCGAATCCTGGCCATCGTAACCTATTAATCTCCTTAAAAACTGAACTGAAAAAACCGGATCCAAAAACCGGTTTCTAAAAATACATAAGGGCCCAATTTTACATATTTGTGCATCCATGTGAATCCAAAACCATTATAATAATAAATTTGCAAAGTTTCATATATATTCATGTGCATCCATGTTAATCCATATTCCAAACCATTATACACAAATTTTGCAAAGTTTCTCATATATATTCATGTGCATCCATGTGAATCCGCTTCCAGAACTATTATACACACAAATTTGCAAAAGTTTCATATATATATAATAAAGTAATAGTGTATAAAACCAAATAGCACTAAGAGTAAGTGCACTCCATGTGAGTCCATAATACATATGAAAGCCGAATCAAGATTATCATCAAAAAGGCTCTAGAGTTTAAAATTTAAATGGCAAAAAATAACTCTAAAGAGTCAGAGACTACACAATCTAAAAATACAATCGGTGATAATCGAAGGAAGCTCTCGTGAGGGACTCCGGTGAGTCGCATCGGAGTCATCACCCTACCCGCTACCTCAACATGAGTAGGATCAGTCAGGGGATTCTTCGAGCCTGCCTGATTCCCCGGGTCCGTATAAGCAAAGATACAAAAGTGTGGCTTCCAAGATCGGTGGGCTACATTCTCTTGATGTGGCTCATGATCCAAATCCATCCATGAAAGGTCTTCATGGTCAAAGCTGCTGGTTGAGTCTCCACAACCCAATCCGATGAGGGATCAATATCATCCAAGAATATATTGTTGTCAGATTCAGTGGTCTTGTTCATCAATTGGTTGCGCCACAACCTAAGGTTATACTGAACAAAGATCATATCATTTAACCGCTTTTGCTCTAAACGGTTTCTCTCTTGGTGTGTATACCAAAACACTCCAGCTATGCTCTACACCCGTAAGCATCAGGTGACAAGTCCGGCTCAATATACCTAATCCCAAGAATTGCAATTCATGCAGAATCATACCAAATTGCTGCCACCAATAAGCCGCATGTAAAGACAAAAAGAGATTTAGCAAAGGATCTTTGAAAGTTTGATTTAATTTTTGCCATGAATAATATAATTGAAACTTTGAAAGACTTTAAAATTATCGCACTGTGGATCTCTTGCTCTACTTCGAATTGCCATAGCCATGCCAAAGGTACTAATACTCTCATTGAAATGCAAGAGTTTGTTGTGTATCTCATCTTGTTTGATCGAATCAAGGACCATGCGCTCAATGCATTTGTATAATCCTTCTTTACCTCCCCATCTGCTTCAAAAATCTTTTGTGTAATGGTACTTTTCAAAGAGTTAAAACTTAAGAGTCAATGAGTTTGAACTTTGAAACATTAGCTATCGCTAAAGTTTAAAAATTTATGTAAATAAAATTTAATAATATCTCTTAAACTTTGAAATTACTTACTACTTCCCTGGGATTCAAGTAATATCCAACAGAAGCATGTAAAGTCCGATGGAGTTGTTTATTCCATTTTTTCATCAATGATTCTCCACAAAGGAAGATACTTTTGCCTTTTAGCTTGATAAGCTTCCTTTATTGCCTCCTTTGCCTAATCCATGGCCTCATAAACAAAAACCCATATGTATCGGCTGACACCATCCACCATTCTAAAAACTTTCACAAGAGGTGCACCAAATAGCACTATCTCCTCTGCCGCCTTCTTTCCTACTTTTGCTCCATTGAGATGTATTCCACTCATCACAAGAGAACATCTTCCTCAAGTTGGCTTTTTGGTCAATCATGGATTTCAACGTAAGCAGCACTGCTGTAAAACGTGCAGGATAAATTTAATTCGACAATCTCCTTCCATCAGTTATTTTTTTTCTTCATAAGGTTCAAAACCCATGAGTGGTTGTAGATGTACCTTGTTATGCTTTTTACCTTGTTCCAATCGCTTTTTCACCCATTCAATTTTCCCATTATCCTCAAGCATGAGGTCCAAAACAATGGGTTGCACATGGAGTCCACCAAATGGTAAGATGCTTCTCCTCTAACATCCTCCAGCTGCAACATAATTTGAGGCATTATCTTTGATAACTTGTACAACATTCTGCACCCTCACCTCAACTACTTCATCCAAAAGATCTAAATAGTAAATTTGTATCTCTTCTCAAATTTCGATCGATGACGATCGATGAAGGGGAACATAGTTTCTTTAGGGAAAGAAATAAGGAAGTTAAGAATGGTGTTGGATTGCTGATCGGCCCATCCATCTATTAATGATTGTGCACCTTTTTTAGACCATGACTCCTTGAAATTTGTGAGGTATTCCTTTACTCTTCAACTTCATTTTTAACAGATTCCCCTAATATCTTCATAAATCTCAGGTCCCTTGGAAGCCCGACCATGAAGTTACAACATCCAAATATAGGTTATAATAAAATGTATTTATAAAGATGGAAAGGTATGTCTGGATCATACCACCACCTAGCAATGCAATCCCAAGCAGCCTCCCTTTCTATCTTCCATTTGGCATCAATGGTGGGTTGAGAACCGGGGATGAAAAGGGTAAAAAATGAGTCAAGGTTACTACAAGGCCTTTTGGATCCTGATGCACACCACTTCCACCAACATGTTCTACTCTCTAGGATTGGTATAAGGATCATACCCATGGATTGTGAAAACAGAGGATTCCTCAAAACTGAAAGTATCATTCCATCTTGAGGATCACTATCAAATCTAGTTCTTGTTCCACCACTACTACCTCTCCCCACCTCTTTTTGGCTTCTTAGTCTGGCTTTCCTTGATAAGTTTTCAATAAGGCCCAATTATTCCCAGCTTTTAGTTCATCAAACTTCTTGTACTTTTCGGTTTTACATTCCCCCTGCATGGGCTAGATGTTGTTTGATCCAATGAATACCCCCCACCAACCCCCTTTTGCAATAATTACAAACCATCGACCCATCAATCAATTGGCAATAAAGCCATGCTAGATCCTTCTTTTCTTTAGAAGCCATGGAAACTAATAAAAATCTGCAAATAAAAATCTTATGTGTTTTTAATTGCTAGAGGCTAGAGCTTAGGGAAAAAGTTGAAAACAACAAATTTTTGTATAAAAACAACATTTTAAGGGAAGTAAGTGCATAATTACATACCTTGAAAACAAGCTCCAAATTTGCTCAAGAAATAAGCTCCAGTGCTGTCCAAGAAATATGCTCTAAAATAGCTCCAAATATGCTCCCAACTTCAGCAAAATAACTCTCCAAATAAACCTCAAGAAAAGAGTCAAAATAACTCTTCAAATGAGCCCACCAATCACCTCTCCAAAGCAAGCTAGCAACCTCCCCAACTCAGCCACACAATCAACACTCTAAAACTCAAGAAACCCACTTAGCTAAAAAACTCATGAGAAGCCAAATGAATAGTGTGAGTGAAATAGAGCGGGTGGGGTTGGTTTTATAGGTTTATTAGGAGCTCTAGAAAATTCTAGAAGCTTCCCAAGCTTGGCCTCAACCCTAATCTTTTAAAAAAAATCAAAAACATCTTTATTGTTATGCCCCATGCCTCTTAAGTAGCTTTGACCTGCTTCCCGGTACTTTTTAACCTACTTGCCTGGAAATCGGTTCCAGACGAATCGGGTTTCTTCAAAACGAGTCAAGCCCGTTTGAACCGTTTTGGTCTCAAATCGGTCGGACTCTACTGGTTTTGCTCTGCCCGTCCGATTCTGGCAACACTGGCCTACACAGAGGAGTTGAGGGGATTACATGACAACATCTTTAACTCTAATCCAGCCCCTAAGGACACCCGCGGATTGAAGATTTCTTCCATCACACCTTGTGTGTGTGTGTGTATAACGCGACAACAAAAAAACCCTAGACGCTAGGCTACAAGTAGTTAATAAATGAGGGAGAAATGCAATAATACCTAAATGTACCATAAGACATCAAGGAGGAAGGGGAATTACGTTTTTAAGGTCACCTACCGCCTCCATAATAATAATTCTTGCAAACGTGAGCAAGTCCGCTCACTTAGTAGTGTCCCTGAGGCAATAATGCCTAGGTTCAAAGTCCATCACCGGCCACTTGACTGAATCTCTTCCGCCTAGGCTAACTCCTAGGGAAGCCAACTGGGTAGACCCTAGTTACTAGATGAGATTAATATTTCATGTTCTAGGATATTCTGAATTATTAAAAGGTCAGGGGAATCTAGCCTAAGATGTCAATCAACAAATGCAAGATGCAACTATCTAAGTATGAGAGTCGCACTTTTCCTAGGCAACTAAGACTAGTGCCTAAGATTGGGCAATGGGGTCAACTAAGTTAGGGGAAATGTTCGATACAAGATAAGTTGTGCATTACAATAAGAAAGATACAATTAGATACAAGAATATATCATATATACAGATTAAGACTAGATACAAGATAGACAATATACTAACAAGTTTACTCGCATGCGCAGAATTAAAGATACTCAAGATAACGTAATCATCAACACATGAAGCTAAGCATGCTCACAATAGATAGAATTCTGTTGGGTTGCTTTTCAATGGCCAAGAGATGAAAATAACTCAAGACCCAATCAAGAGAATGCCTCATGGTGGATGCGCACTTTGAAGGATCACACCACGAGATAAATGAACAAAAATAGATGAAAGCTTTGAAAGTAAAGTGCCCAGATGAAGAGATATAACCACTTAAGCCATAATTCTACAACACATAATTTAACTTGCATATGAATGTAAAATGAAAGATAATGAGATCAATGAACTTGCAAATGTGTAAATCAGATGTTTCTTGGCAGGCTGTAGTCTGAAGATTAAATTAAGTGATTAAGTGTGAGATTAATTTGATCCTTATCTAGGTTTCAACCCAAAAAACTCTCCTCCCTCTATTACCAAGTGGTTGCCGGATGTTCAAGAAGTGAGGCAACGAGGGCCAACCTAGATTTGCTACTGTGTCAACCCTAAGGTCGTAGCATCCGAAAATTTCCGTATTTCCTCAAACCCCAAATATGTGAAGATATGAGTTAAGGTGTCCTATTAAGTCTAATTAATAAATTTTAGATCTAAGAGATAAATATTTTGAAGTGTGATTGAGTACCAGGTGGCATGCTCAACAAGAATTGCCAAAATACTGAAAATTTAACGATAAGAAGGTTGATGCCTTTAGACAATGGATTGTAAGTTAAATTTTAGTTTCCAGAAAGGCCCTGGGGACCCAAACCAGAATTAACTAGAGTTCTTAGTTATTATATTGTAAATGTGAAGTGTGAGAACTGAAAGTAATTTACGGAATTGTAAAAGGTTGATTAATCGAGCCTTTTATGAAACCAATGTTAGCATGTGCATGTGTACTATAAAGATTAGATAAACTTAAACTTGTCACGCAACCGAAATAACGATCTAATTTAGTTGTTCACCGCTCTAAGGTTAAATAATGTGTTGGGTGAGATTTTACCTAGATTATTTTGCTATACTGCATGTAGAAATCACACTAATCTAGCTGTAAGCTTGCAAATTAAAGATCGAAGGAGCAAGTCATTAAGTACAACTCCTTCGGGTTTGCGTTTATAGCATTTTAGAGTAGATTGGAAGAAGAAACGCTACCTAGTGAGAGGGAGTTGTTGGAGGGTGTACAGTATGTGATTTGGGGCAAAGACTTGTCCCTCGGTAAGAACTCCTCGAAAAATCCAGCAGCTATTGTTTCAGATTTGCTTCCGCAACACACTCGAAAATGTTATGAAATCTTTGTTTTTAGGGCAAAGATTTCGGATACAAGAACCAAATTAAAATGATTTTAGGTGACCTACCCTAAGCATGTAAGCTAAATTTAAAAATGAAAAATGAGAGAAGATGAAAAATATCAGAATTAACTTGGAGTGCATGCGAGAAGTAAAGGTAAATCCATGCTTGACTTAGCCCAATATCCTCTCCTTTGAAGTGTCCTGCAAAGCTTAACAAAATGTGAGACGAAAATACATAATGATGGCATATATTAATAATCAAAACTACTTTTAATCTTTAGTACATGCGTATCAAATAAGTTAGCAATTATACAATCACTAAACTTAGTTAAGTAAATACTTTACCCAACAATCTACCTATAATCACATGAATATTTAAAACAAAACGATTTCACCTCATATACATATAACGAGCCCAGACTACACTTGAGATCCGTGTATCCTGTTAAAAGCATTTTATTATCCAAATGGAAGAAGTTGTAGCAACCTATTGCTACAATTTCTTCAATAGCCACACCAATGAAGAGAAGTGACAATAATGATGAGAGAGGAAGAGAATAAGATGGTGGTGTTCAAAAGAGGCATAACAAAGGTAACAATGGAAAGGTCAAGAAAGAGGAGTGAGGGGTCTCTTTAACAGTTTGAGTATGGAGACTCTTGGATTTTCAACATTTGTCAAAGATCCAAGGGACAAGACAACTCAAAGAGGAAAGCAACCAATGAGAGAAGAAGCTTTAGGGCGAGGGTAAATGGCAAGAAGAGTAAGTGGAGAGCGATGTGGCCATTAGAAGGGAGGCGTATTGGTCATGAGGAAGGCCCACGCTTTGCTTCAAGGCATATTCCAACTAGTGTTTGATGTTTCCATCTAACAATGTGAGGTTTCCACTTCCCAAGTGAGTTAATAAGGGAAGGCATGAGCTAAAAGGAGGAAAGCATGAACTTTCATGAGGAGTGTGGGTGGAGTGTGTTGGCACACCCCTTAAGAGCATGCGAAAGACAGAAGGAGAGGCCACACGCTTTGACTTAAAGCACAAACCCAAATTGAAACTTGATGTTTCCAAGTTCATGTAGAGGTTGACGTGAGGTGAGGAAGAAGTGCGTGGGGTTGGAGTCCACACCCTAAATACACGGAGATTAGGAAGTAGGGCTGCATGGGAGTGGAGTCAGACATGTAATGGAAAAGGGACCCAACATTTTACAAAGGAGAAGTTAATGGGAGTGGAGGCTACATATCCATAATGGAACAACGCGGGGATTAAAGCATGCGAGGGAAAGGTGAGTTAAGAGGGAGTGTGCTTTGGCACACTTCTTAATGGGATGTGAATGGTTGATTAGGGACCCATAACTCATTAAAATGAGTTATTATATCAATTAAAGGATTAATACATGCTCACATGGGGAAGGGGACGTGAGCCTTAAAGGAAATGAATTTAAAAATTAATTAATAATTAAAGGTGGGTTTAAAAAGTGGGTAAAGGGTAGGTAGGTGGAGTATTCTTATCATTATTTTCCCCTTACTTCAATTTGATTTGGTCCATTATTACAAAAATAACATTTGCCCATGTTCCTGGTTTGCAATTAAAATCGCCATTTTCCAAAACCCTAAGCGTGGACAAAAAAAAAACCTAGCAAAACTTGTCCAATCGAACTGAAACTTCTGGTCCATGTATTTAGGGGGTCTCATTAGCTTCTTTTGAGTACAAATACTCCCCTAATAAAAACTCTGACCTAAGTTTTACATTAAATACCCTAATTAATTAATTAATTTAACCTTAAAAACTCTAATATACTTGACTAATTCAAGGAATTTCGTATGTCAGCTCACATGGTCATTTACAAATATCTTCCTAAACACTAGCTACCTAGGAATGGCTTCATTAGAACGCCTTCCACCAATTTGAAGGATTTAGACAGGGAGTGAAAACTCATGGGAGATTATTGAACTACCTGGTTAGGCCACATTAACCTCCTGAGGATAAAAAACACTCAGCGAAAGGAACTCTTCTAATGAAGAAACCCTAAGGCAACTGACCTAACATGATCCATGTAGACCTATTACATTATAAACCCGCGCAGGGGTGCGGTAATCCCGCTTACAAAGCTTTGTGCTGGAGGCATAAATTGCCTAGTAGAACCAAAATGTCTTCGACATACTAGTATCTGATGATGCATTTCTTCATGATACATGGAGTTGACCCCCTAGTTGAAGAGGCAGTCAACAGTCACTTTGCAAGAGAATAGACTAGTGTCGTCTAACTTCCTTGGGCATATGGAGTCTAAGATGCAACTTCTATGGAGAGCAAAGGCAAGAGAAAGAATCAAGAATCAAACCCTATGGTAGTCCACTACAAACCCTAGGTATTGATCCTTTAGGAAAACAACTTAAGGTAGTCCACTACAAAGCTTACGTGGATGTCCTATGTCTTCTAGAAACCTTAAACTAGAGATCTAAATGGATATTGATTAAAACCCTAGAGTAGTCCACTATAAACCCTAAGAATTAAGCTATAAAAATAAGACTAGGGTAGTCCTCTACAAACCCTAGAAATACCCCTATGTCCTTCAACAAGCTTCAAATAAATGATAACAAGGGAAGGTAGTCCACTACAAACCTTCTTAGGGTTTCAAGACAAAGTTTATCCAAGAAAAACAAGATAACATGCAAATTATCACCACTTTGATAAATAATTTACTTAATACATCAAGAATAAACCACCAAAGATTTGAAAAGAACACTTACTAGTCAAATCGTTGGGCATGAAAGAAACCCTAAACATAAAATCACCCAGAATAAACTTGGAAAGCATCCACTAGATCATCTCCAAGAAAGTGCGCATAAGTTCTCCATCATGAATAAGAGAGTAAAAAAGTGCTAGAAGTGATTCTCCACAAGATGAGTTATGATTTACAAATGAGGATACCATCCTCTATATATATGAGACAAGCCTAGCGCTTCATCTCTCTAAAATCCCCTATAACATAATGAATCCATGATACAAGGTGGATAGGTCTCAAGCTGACCACGAAAATAGCCTACAAAATAAAAATATAATGCTAAAAGGTCAAAACATCCTCTTAAAATCCCACACATGTGAGTGTAAAAGGATCCAAGAAGGTGACATCATCTCCTCAAGGGGCATAAAGGCTCCAAAGGTCACATCCATCCCCAAAAGGTGCAAGTCATCATGAAAGGTCACATCTGCTCATCAATAGGGTGACATCTCGTCATCAACCAAGTGCCATCTCATCACCCATGTGCTAGGTCGGCCCAATGTAATGTCATGTCATTCCAAATATGACTTCATCCTCTAAATATCCAGCATCCTAGGTCAAAATGCCAATGTCATGCATGAAGAAGGCTCCATCATTTCTCCAAAGGGGTATACAATCCTCGTCAAGTGCCATGGCATCCAATCAAACCCTAATGTCCTCTGTGGGTGCAATGCCCAGGTATGTGGGCTCATCAGTGTAACGTCCAAGGTCCAATAGTCATTAGAGGGTGTCCAAAGGCATGCCAAATCATAAAGTGGCTCAACACTT
Organism: Picea sitchensis; assembly: GCA_010110895.2. Taxonomy (NCBI): domain Eukaryota; kingdom Viridiplantae; phylum Streptophyta; class Pinopsida; order Pinales; family Pinaceae; genus Picea; species Picea sitchensis. The sequence continues at coordinate 5,505 of SNQJ01S0189378.1, read as the reverse complement.
ATGATAAAGGGCTCAACGTCCTCCATACAGTGTGCAACGTCCTGGGTGAAAGCATCAAAATGTCCTTAATAGGACCATCTCTAGGGGTGCATCATCATCAGGCAAGGCTCAAAGAAGTCAAGTGAAACCAACTACAATGGATACAAGAGTCATTAGAATCATACAAAGTAAGCCACAATCTAATACAAAAGTCACGTAAGAAATTCACATTAGGTATCTTCTTCAAACTTCACACTAGCTTAAGATTTTATGAAATTTGCCAAGTTTAGGTATGGGAGGACCATCACAAGACCCTATTAGGTGTGCCAGTACCCAAGTAGAATGGTTCCTGTGAAACCCTTCAAAGTGTCAGTATAAGTGAATGACATGGCATGGGGTTTACTTCATGGTCATGGTGTCATTGACATGCAGGGCCATTTGTGGGTTCATCTCCATGAGAACTGTTATCGCGCAGTTTGTATTTTAGGTCACAGGCTACA
>SNQJ01S0189377.1:0-14670 GCA_010110895.2 Picea sitchensis | reverse complement strand
ATCCAAGAGTGGTTTTGGATCAACCACTTTTCTCCCTATAATTTACATCCAGCTTCCACATACCTCTTCACTAGTATCGTGGTTTTGATTGCGGCCCACCCTCAAAATTTTAATGTCTGGGCACTTTCTGGCCTCGCAATCGAGCATGACCATCGATCTTATGATCTTGACGGTGCTTCTGGATGAACGATTGTGATGTTCCTCTTTCAAACCAACGATTAAGATCTAATTCTCTTGAATCGGGCGATTGATATTTACTTCAGGTCTTTACCCAGAGCCCACGAAATTATGCCACCTGCCCTCTGGATCAGAAGATTGAAGTTTACTTCGGGTCTTTATCAGGGATCCATAGATTCACGCCACCTATTCTTCATATATGATGATTCAGATCTACTTCGGATGATCTGACGCTTGAGATTTCCTTCGGATAATCAAACGGTTGAGATTTACTTCAGACGATCAGATGGTCCCAAATTACTTCGGGATTTTGGAACTTTGGCAAGTCCCCTATCTTGCGTGTGAGAAACACTAAGGCTCACACACCTTGATTTGATCAAACAGTTGTTGGTCCTTTGAATCGGTGTTCTAATGACCATTGTCTCTCTCCCTCCCGAGCTTACGACTTCCTCTGAATTAGAAGAATTTCTAAGTATCCAAAGGGCTCGCCCTTTGTTCCTCCTACGAGTCCATCTCTTGGATCTCATCTAAACTTCTGGAAAGTGCTATCCCTTCTGATATTTCGTCAATGGACTTGACTTCACCCAGGCACACACTTGCGCTCTGCATGCAATCTTGCACTAGTTCTCCCTAAATTTTCAACTTACTCAGTTTCTAAGGGACTCGACCCTTCTACGTCTTTCAAAACACTTTCTGGTTCCCTCCTGGAACAGTCTACGCTCGATCTCCTAAGCTTTAGAACTTGAAAAAAGTTTGCCTCTACATGCACTCCTTGCGCTTAGTATGTACACTCTTCATACAAAAGTTCCATGCTATCTCTTATGAGCTTTGAGTCGAAAAAGACTCTCTTACACGCACTCCTTGCGTTCAGTATGCACTCCTTTCATAACTTACAGAAGAGAATAGTTGAAACTTATACTAACATCTTACAGTTTCAGATCTTGAAACGAAAACTCATTCATTCATGAAAATAACAATAACATGGAATTGCAAACAGTAACAACACTATGAATTTGGATCAATTTCCCTATGTCATATTCATTCAAAAGTAAATGGCTACAACTATGATCAAACAACAACTAAAAACTCAAATTTTTCCTATTAACTCGCAACAACCTCATTTGGGCGTACAAAACCTCTATTTATTCAGAGGGTCCTTAGGGTTCCCCCCAACTACTCGTCTACTCAAAAACAAAAACTAAATGCTACCTAAGTTCCGTTACATTCAAGGCTAGGAGTGAAACTCCCATATCACTCATGGTCATTAGCTTCCAAGTGCTTGATCTTCTTTCGTTTTTCCAATCAGCTCCAAAAGATTTGCAGTAACTCCCAACATTTCAGATTCTGAAATGATCCCTAGGCGTTGAGTTGTCCTGCCACGCGTGATCACTGACGATGCTCCTACATCACAAGGTTTCTTAAACAAAGATGCGAAAATCATTGCAATTCTTTTCATATATTATGTAGTGTTATTTCTGCTTTTATATTTTATGTAGTGTGCATATTTTACGGTTAATATAATATTTACCATTACAATACTATCACTTTTTCATTAATAAATAATTATTTTAAATTTATTTTGCATGAAAAATTATTTAATACCCCTTGCAATCCTTGATGAAGACATAATTTGGATTTGGATTTGGATTAATACATGATGACGATGGTAAAACATGGAATGTATAGTATGTAAATATGTATGATGATGAACATTCATATGCTAAGGGATTTTATAGAAATGACTACCTATTTTTGCATCCTTTATTTCTAGATATTTGGTTCCCATTGATCAAGAAAGTCAAGAACCTGATTATTAGTTACAAATCAAGTATCAAATTAATGGGAGATACTTATATCCGATCTAGGATTATTATATGTTCACTCTATTTCTTGTTGTTCCTGATGTTGGAACACTCTTCCTTTATCTTAATCCACGTTTATATGGACAAAAAAACACAAGTTATAGCATAAATGTATAACAAGTTAGAAAGAAGTAGCTTATTTTTTCTTCTCTTGTAAAAACTTATACACACTTCATTTAAATAAACTTGAGGAAGATATGATTTATTTTATTTTTTCATGTCTAGTTTCATAGTCAAAAACATGTGATAGAGGAAGAAGAAATATTACAAGTAAATTAACAAAAAAAAATATAAAGAGTTTACACCTTAAGGATTTAATCTATCTTTATGTTTGATAGATCTAGAGTTAAGATGGATTTACATTGATCCTTGATACAAAATTGATTGAAAAACATCCAATCCAAATTAGACTTACAAATTAGATTGAAAATCATCCAATCCAAATTAGAAACACTATTGTAGGAATACATCATAAGATGTCATTGCACATGCCAGATGCCATTGAGATATTCTAATAGGAAAATAAACCATCAATAAAAGATGACTATTATGGAACTAGGGCCTATATCAGAATTAGAGAAGACATGCATTTCTATGACCAACAAAAGATCCCTTGCAACAATTTGTGACATCTAGTTTTTTATGGGTGTTCGACAATTTTTTATAACAAAATTCATAATATAGGCAAAATCCAAAGGTATTTACTTCATTTATCAAAGTTTTTTAAATAAAAGAGAAATATTCAATGACATAATTATTTTTCATTTCTCATAAGATATTCTTCATATAATACATTGATTGAAGGAATATCATCACCACTATCAATCACCTTTCTTAGAACCATCATTGTTTCTTGAATCAAGGAAGAAATCAAACCCAACTGCTCTATTTTTTTTCCCAATTATGTTCTATGTTGAGAGCTTGGAAGTGAATCATCATCTAGACCATAGTAAGTTTTTATATTATAGGGAATAATTTTCTATGTTCAGACATTAGTTGATGATAACAATTTGCTAATGAATAATATGTTCTATAGAATTTTTCAACTTGTTGATTACTTCATAATTTTTTTAATCCATCTCTTCCTTCTTAGAAACTGAATATGCATGTTCGTCAATTAGTTTTAGGATTTTTTCACATATTTATCATGTTTACAGAGGCAAAATGTTTCTTACATCAATTCAATTAACATAAACTTGAGGGAAAAAAAACTGAAGTAAGAAAAAAAAATATAAAATGCAATTTTTTTAACTATGCACATCAACCACAACTCTTAAAGTAAGACATGTAACTTCCAAACTTTCTTCCAATAATTTTGATTTTTTTTGGACTAAAATGGTTGCCCCATCGCAAAGAATGGGAATTTTTATCTCCACCCTTCTTCGTCTCTCACACTTTTAAGTAAGTGGAGTCGATGATAACAAAGATCAATTTTGATTGGAATACATACACTTAAACTAAACAAGTTCATGTGAATACAAATTATTGTTCCCTTGAGAAATAGAACTATTCACTAAAGGATAAATGCATAATTTTTCAATGGAACTTATCGTCTTGGTTGATGCATTATCCTCTTAACTTTATAGGTAATATTTGAACTTTATTAATTGATAACTTCAAAGTCTATTCCAAACTTTGGTGTAAAGAATGCACTCTGGAGTGAAATCAAAATCAAAGTATCACAGACCCTCTGAACAAGCTAGAATATAAGTAATCAACTTGATATAGGACCACCCAAAATATCATAAGTAAATATGATGATATAACCCCTTTAAAAAAATCCAAGATGACAACTACTTAGAGAGAGAGAAAACAAAAAGGAAAGAAAAATAATATAGGTTGTATTTGCATTCTAAATTTAATATATTATTAAGTATAATAGGAGTCATGGATTTAAATTACGCTTTAGTTTTTAAATGTTCTTAATGTATTTTAAAGGATTCAAAATCATTAATACAACACAAATATGATCTCAATAAAAACCTTTGATATCCACCAAAATCTCCCATATTCTTCATAACATAGTACATATATCACTTATATAGTTCCATAAAAAACAAAATAGTATCTTCCCCATTCCATATTACATATAAAAAACCGATACATAAATAATTCCACTATATCAACCAAAAAAAAGTAACATGTATAGGATCCCAAATTAAAACAAAAACAGATTCAATAGTCCCTATTGTTTATCACTTTCCAAGAATCTAGTGAAGATAAAGATGGTCATATTTAGAGGAGAGGCCCTCCTCCTAAATGTATATTTTTAACGTAACACAATATTTTCTGCAAACAATTTTTCAATAAAAGAGACAAAATATACAATGAAAAATACTCACATTACACACAGATTTTTCCCTTTGAAACTAAGCTGGAAAAGCCAACATATTCTATATTCATTCATTATCATACATTATTTATAATACAATATACATATAGGATCAGCGGCATCCAAAACCCTAACCCTTCGACTTTTGGATTGGTCAAAACCTAATTCCTTAATGGAAATATAAATCCATGGGTAAAACCATGTTGAAAATCACCCAGCCAATGGACATGAAAAATGAGGAAAAAATGTGACACGTTTCCCAAGGATTTTTTTTTTCCAAGGGTGTTGCCCCCAAACCCTCTTGTAGATGGGATATCACCCCCTTCTACCCCCTTGTGAGCCAGGCTAGCGTAGCAAACCGTGATTTAGTGGAGTGGTGGATTTCCCATATTAAGGACTGGTTGGATACCTACTCTGAGCAAAGGTTGGTGGAGGAATCTGCAATTTTTGTGGCTTCATGGGATTCCTTCCTTGATGCCATTAAAGAAAAATACTATCACGTTGGAAGATACAGGACAGTACACCCGGATGGATATTGCTACATCGAAAGGGACCAGTGCAGACTTCACCCGATATTTTCATACCCTCAGAGGTGGGTATCAAGGCCGAGGTGTCATGCGTTGCTCAAAATACCATGGTTGTTTGCATAGATACACTCAAACATAAACGGATTTCCTAGACATCACCTCATTGAGTACGACTTATAGATATGTCGTCAATATCGAGCAATTTAAGAAGAAACTGGGAGAGTTTAGATCTGCAAACCCCTCCCGCGAGCCAAAGCAAGGAAAAGAGCAGCCCCAATCCACACGAAGGGACCAAGTCAGGATAGTAGCCCTCATGATAATCCATCCAATCCGCAACACAGAGGAAATGAAGATGAAGGGACCGCGAGGAAAATGGTGTGAGTACCGGAAAATTCCTTGGCACAACCTTGGTGAATCTTTGCTCCAAAGCGATCCCCTCATGAGGCCGGCGGAAAGTTTGGTCGAGGAAGGTGGAATTATGATTACGGGTCAAATCTTTGAATAAGGAAATGAATTATCAATGTTGATGCCGTAATTGGGGTACCACCAAATTATGGCCAAAGCGAACTAGAAGAACGAGGAGGAAGAACACTTCTTTCACTCACATATGTGGGTCAAGGGCTCACGATTCATTTCATTTTAGATAGCCGGTAGTCGAGAAGAACGCCGGTTCGGCGAGAGGTGGTCAAGTGGCTGAATGTGACACCACACACGAATCCCCTACATGATCCCGGATAAACTTAGTCAAGGAAAGAGATCGTGTCAGCCAAGCAATACCTTTTTCTACACAACATCAATCCTTTCCAAGAGCGAAGTGCCCGTGTGATGTTTCCCCTCTTCAAGTTTGTGATGTTATTTTGGAAATATATTTGTGGATGCATCATGCTATTTATGAGTCTTGAACCCACAATGTTATTATTACATTGGGTAAACAATTATCACCAGGGATCCGGAAGGTGGTACCAACTCTGGTATTTATTTAATCTCTGCTAAGAAATGATGTAAGGTCATTTCACATACCAGATATTTCATCTTCTTTGTGATTCATTCTCAAAGTAAGAAAAATATCTCCACCACATCCATGGCCTCTACACAACACCTCTTTGATGAAGAAGTGAGAGCAGGATGGTGGAGAATGTCTAAAAAGATATCTTAGTCTCACCCTAGGAGTCAGGCACTACCAAGTCAAGCATCAATTGATCCGACCAACACATCTCTACCCACCTAATGGACAGGTCTGCTCGATAACCATTTGATGGAGAATAGATAAATTAGATGGTAGATCAAGAGATTCCTCAAGGATAACATCGGACCAACTCCTCCTTGTAGGCTTGGTTAATGCTTGGTGCAAAGAAAGGACAAAACTTTTCATTCTGCTTTGATCATAAGAGCCTTAAACAAAATCTGTAATCCGGGGAACCACTAACCATTCCTAGGATTGATGATCTTCTTGAACAACTCAAGGGGGATAATTTCTTCAACAAGATTGACTGAAGTCTGGCTACCGCAGGTTCCCATCGAACAAGCCCGATGTGGAAGAAATCCTTCAAGTCTAAGAAAGGTCTCTCTGTGAATAAGCTAGTCATCCCCTTTGGCTTAACAAATGCGATACTTTCATGAGGTTGATGGATGATGTATTGAGACCTTCACCAACTCCTTTGTGGTAGTATATTTAGTTGACATCCTCATCTTCGTGAGCATTAGGAGGAGCACATGTGACATATTCAACGGTTTTGAGCACTCTGCGACAACCTGGCTTTATGCTAACTTGGAAAAATGTGCTTTTGGCATGAACAAAGATTCATGGGATACATTTTGTGGTGATCATGGGGTACATGTTGATCTATCTAAGATCCAAGTAATCTGTGACTGTCCATCCCTGAACACACTAACTGAGCTTCAATTTTTTTTAGGACTTTCCAACTTCTATCACGGATTTTTTTTTGGATTCTCCCATATTGTATGTGTCCTCAGGCAGGTGACCAAGGGCGGTGACATGGAAATTTTTGTGTGGGGGAAGGAGAAACAATATGAATTTGAAGATCTAAAACATCATTTGTTCTGAGATCCCGTACTCTCCTTGCCCAATATGCAACAACCATTCAATATTAAGAATAATGCATATGATATGCTTGTGGGCCTTCTCACTCAACATGGGCATCGGGTGGCATACCATAGTGATACAATAACCGATGATGTCACGGAAGCCGCCCCACCTATGACGAATAAATGTATTTCATTGTGCAAGCCTTCCATCAATGGAAGCATTACATTATGGGGAAGAAAACAATCATCCACACATACCACAATCCTATATAGTTCATGTAGACACAAGGAAAAAAATGCAGAATGACCGCCATAAAAAAATTTCCACATACCTGCAACAGTTCCATCTCAACATAAGTATAAGACATGTATCTCCAATCATTTTGTTGGCCCCGCCTCCAGTCGACCTCCAGAGTAATTGCACTTTCTGCTGTCCATTCATGTGGACATGAGGCATCTAGGTGGCACCAAATTTATCTGCAAGATGCGGACTTCACCACCACATGTCGGCTCTTAGATGCTTGCCCGCGTCGTTTTTCACGTCGGGAAAAGGACTCTGATGCCCCATGGGCCATCTCTATGTTCACCTGAAATTGGTGTGCAAAGATGATTTGGAAGCCCACTATGGTGGTAGGACATTTTGGTGTCAAGCGTGGTCATTTCTTCAGAAGCATTTTATTGGCCAAAACCCGATGGGGCGTTAGCAAGTATATCATATCTTTCACTACGCACCATTACCGAGCCAACCATCAAGAAGAAAGACTTATATAGCCCTCTTCCTATTCTTGAGAAGAAGTGGGAATCCATCTCAATGGGTTACGTAATGCGGTTTATCCACCAAGCATGAAATAGTACACGTGTGTTTGTGAGTGGGTTGATGGGTTTTCAAGGTGGCCATCACTCACGACACAGCAGAAGAATGTCACAATGGCGGAATCTTGCCAAGCTCTTCTTTGAATGAGTTTGGGTTCGGATTCCCTGAGACCATCATCTTCAAACAAGGATAGTAGGTTCTTTAGTACCTTTTGGTCGATTCTCTAGTCTATGTTGGACACCAAGCTCATAAAATTCACTTCTTTTCCACCCCAAACCAATGGCCAAACCCGAGGTGGTCAATCCGGTCAGTTATGCACATCTTTCACATGTACAATTATAAGAAACCTCATACATGGGATGAAGTCTCCCATATGTCCAAAACGATTTTAATGGGGCTCTCCATAGTTCCACTAGCCATATTCGAGGTGGAGTGCGGGAATCCAACCATAGGACCCATTGATGTTATACTTCCTCTTGCCACCACAAATAAAGACTCTTCCCCTCATCAGTTTGCGATCAACAAATACGGATTCATTGAGTGGGTTCAACACATCCACCAATAGGTCGAAGAGATTTCTGCAAAATCAATGCTAAAGTACAAAGCGGTGCCGCAAAACTGGGTACTGCACCAGTTTCATGTTGGCGATAAAGTTTGGTTACATTTGCGGAGCATCTGCGGGACCCCATAGGAAGCTTGCCCACTTCGTTATGGGCCTTATCACCAAGGTTGGTAATTGTGATGAACCTCTAAATCCTTGATTCAACAATAGGAACCAACCCCACCAGAAATTTTGAATTGGGCTCTGCAATGGGTTTAATAGTGGAAAGGTTCTCGGATGTCAACATTGTCACGGAAAAGTATGCGATGGGCTTCGTTTTCTTTTGAGAGGATCTTCATAGTTTGGACTATCTCTTTTCATATTTTCTCTTAAGTTGGGACTGATATGAGATGTAAATAGAGTACAAACCAGCGGCGAAAATATAATTAGAAAGCAACTAAGGGAAGAGGTTGAACTTGGGACAACCCACTGCTCAAAGCATGGAGACGACAATTTTATACCACATGCTAATCTTAATGCGGTAACCGTATGAGCGCTCAATTCTTTGTGAGATGCTAATTACGAGGAAAGAAAGCACATATGCAATAAGATAATGGTAAGAAAAAAAATTCCATCTACCATAATCTAAAATTCATCATAATAACTTTATATTCATCATTAAATGAGAACAAACGTTACGCGAGATGGCAGCTTATAATTAATTTCTCTTACTCATTACAGCATCATTCATGAAACATGATAGTAAATAGTTCTTCTCCACATCCAATCACATATGCATTTGATGAAAATAAATTTTTCTTTGGTCCATAAGGATTTCTCAATTCAATGACTTCAAAATAATTCTTAACAACCCCAAAAGTTCTTGCCACAATAATAGACCTCTAACTAATTGGTGAATGTCTTTATTTAAATCTAAGTTCAGCGAAAACTCTTGTTAAGTCGCGGTTTAGCAAAAGAAAAGCCCGTGGCATCAATCTTCTAACGGTTTTCTTTAACGGTCTGACTCAATATAGCTTTGAAAGGATGACTTTCTCATACTCAGACCAACTGAAAAAACATCTCTTCGCAGGTTTGGGCCCATGAAACTTTGTTTCTCATCGAACCAAGTAGAAGATCACGATCTCCGCGCATCTTGTGGAGTACTTCTCTAGACTGGTGTTTAAATGTTGTATCATGGTTTGAGCCTTCATCATATGTTCCATAAATCTTTGCACTTGTCTTGGCGACATATTGGTCACCTTGTCTAGCTCTTTGGCCCATAGTGAATCCTTCTTGGCATGTGATCCGACTATGTCACATAAATCTATGAAGTTGTCAGGGTCGTTGAATTTGGGGAGTCCTATATCCTTCATTAGTTCGTTGATTTTACCCAATGTTTCTTGCATTTTTCCCATTTCTTTTGAATTTGTCTATGTGGTTACTGGGACATCTTATCCCAATACTCTGTCGATCGCTTCATATGATCAAGACTACCAACAAGTTTGGATGGTGTTCTTATTAATCGTACGAATGCATGATCGATGTATTTGAGTCTTTCTACATCTTGCTACACCCTTTCATGCCATCATTGCATATCCTTGCATGTTGCGAGTCCCATGAGAGTGTCTTCCTAGAAATCGACTATCTTCACCGCGATTGAACATGTGTCGCTTGTGTGTGAACTTGTTGTAAGCCACTTCAAACTCACTTCTCAGATAAACCGCAGTATGAGTGGCGTCCTGATAGTATTCATCAAGTAAATGTTCCATCTCCTTCAGGGAGGCGACCAAATATTTTTCATCCCGTTTAGCTCTGCCTAGGGTGGCATCTAAAATCTCCATTCCCGTGCCGATGAGCTCGGATGTTCTGTCATTTTCTGTGTTTATCAAATCCTTCTCTGTGGTGATGAGGATGGATTGATCCAACATTATTCTCTTTTTCTTCATGGTTCTTTGGATGATGGATCTCTTCTTTTGATCGTAGGAGATTGCATAGATATCGACCACCTCATCCACCGGTTCAGGAATCTGTCGATCACCCCATGTAAGTGTGTTTCCCTGATTTCCAGCAGTGTATACTTGTTCCAAATCGTGTTCTTGAACTTTCTCATTATGCTGAGGGGTGAACTGTATAAACATAGGGTATCTGAGTATCAAGAAAAATAGAGACATCGGGAAAATACCCGATACCCACTTGCTCGTGGGCAGTCAAATTGCCAAATTCCTTTTTGTGGGGATCCTCCTTTTGACTCATCCAGTTCTGACTTACCCTTCGGATCATCGGCTCGGGTCTCCGATGCTTCGAGGTTCTTTATGTCGGGAACATTTTTGGTTTCTTTTTCCTTTCGTGGTATTTCCTGGGTCTGGACCTTGGGATCAGGAAAAACATCCTTCTTAGGTCCTTTTTTGTTGGACTGCAGGGGAATAGAGATGTCTCTGGGATCTCATCATTGCTATATATATTTATAAATTCACTCAAAGGATTAGGTGCACTTGTTTCTATTGATACTCGGCCTGTCTTTGGTTGAGTCATCTCAATTGCTAGCGATCTGACCGATGGCACTATGGGATCAGGGTTACTTGACCCATTGATGTTACTAAGGCTTATGGACTCAGGGAATCTTGCTCCTGTTGGGCTTTCTTCTGGGTTATCGGTTGGAAGCCTTGGAAATGTGATGGGGTCTGGGATATCCTGCATCAGACCCATCATCTACAGGGCATGTTGATACATAAGTGCGCCCCTCTCCTACGCATCCTGAACCTCAAGGAAATTCATGTCCTGTATCGAGGTTACCTGGGAAATCTCTACTAATTCGGTGGTTCCACGGAGATCCCGCAGCTCGTGATATCATTTTTTTCTCTTGTCTTGATGGTCTCTTGAACTATTTGTTCCAGGATTGTTGCTTGTTCATTCCAACTGTAGCAATTTGGTTTCTGAGCAACCATTCTGTACATCACCTCTTCGATCTTGAGCATTTTGGTCAGATTTCATCCTCAAACCTATCGTGGCCATATGGCCAACAAGATGATAGGAAATATTGCATGAGGACTAAGGCCCTTGGGGTCATGCTTGGAAGGCGACCAATTAGAATAAAAACCAATTGCCTTAACCCTTCTTGCTTGGCCTGTGCGGTTCCATTTACCATGTAGAAACCAATATGGAACCCATAGGGTATGAAGGCTTTCTTCTTATCCTTTACCAAAGTGTCATTGTAACCTTGCAGAATGCTACGATGCTGATTTCCCCTCTTATTAATGCGATCGGGGACATATACAGAAGTAGCATATGAGATTAACCCGGTGTGAAAACCTTGATGTAGATATCGGCTCATCCGGATACCGATGGCCAACATAATTTTTTTGGTACTTCTAACAACCTTGGGCATTTTTTCTTGAACAAAAACACATGAATATGTGCGATAAAATGGTTGCATATGAGAGAGTAGTATTTCCTATACCTGTTCACCCACAGGATGCTAAAATAAACATGAATAGGAGATATGAGGTATGCCGCCAAGTTCATTCTGGAAATAATTTCTGTCACGATGTCAAGAAGAATGTCGTGTAAAAGGATGGGGTTTCTCCTTCTTTTGGCATCCGAGCTTCTTCGGATGCGGGGTGCTTAACTATTTGGAGATTATTTCACCCCAGTTAAAACCTATTCGAGAAATGGCTACGGTATACGCTAGAGGCATCCAAGATTCTAAAAACCGATCTTTTTCCCCATGAAATCGGTAGAGGAGAACCATTAGATAGATGTAAAGGTTCCCTAAGGTTGGCCCAGATTGAATTTCAACAGTCGATTAGTGAAATTTTTATCCTCTCTCCAAGAATCCATCGCCTTGAGGTATTGTTTTTCATAGAAGCTCATAACAAAATCAGTATTCAACCGCTCTTTTGGATCTTTGAGTTTTTAATAATTATGCACTTCTAATGGAGGAAAACCTCGACACACCCGTTGTTGTCATCGTTAATAAAAAATTATTATTGTCTGATTGTGATCAATAAGCCATTTAGGAGTTCAATGCGGTAAATCTTGAATTCACAGCACCACCATGTGTAGATACACCTTTCAGACATTAAGGAGGACTTCATCGTCAAGTCTTCTCTTATCAGGACCGTTGTGTAGAGTATATTAGAGTTCTTCAGCTTAATCTTCTTGAAAATTTCTTCCCAATGCAAGAGTGTTTTCCTGGTCCCAATGTTCACCTCTATATTCTCCAAATACAGGGTTGACGAAATCTTTCTTAGTGGTAGTTTTGATGATGAGCCTTGGCTTTGGAGTGAATTCAATTGTCTGCGCCAGCTAGGAGAGACATTCTCCCACCTCACGGTTCACCGTAGCTTTGGTTCCTCTTGGAAATTTCTGGTGGTGGGTTTCTTTGGAGGCATCGTTCATGCAACCGAAAACAATCTTCAGAAGAAGTAGGTGTCTTGGTGACATTGGATAAAGTGTATGAAATGAAGCATAAAACATCCATGGACTGGTACATACCTGTAACGCTTGGTAAACCTATTTTTTAATACTCAATGGACCTTGGAATATTTCTTTGGATCGCTCGTCTTGTTCCTCTGGGTGCTCTGAACTTCTTCGCACACGATGATTTTGTTCATGAACAACTCAAAAGGATTTAAACGAGGAAGAACCTATCATGTCACATGAACCAATTAACTTAGGTTATGAGTGAAAATAAAACGAAATATGTCGTTGAATCTTTGCAAATTTAATTCTTTGTGGGTTGATGGCGTAATGGGTGAAATTAAAAACAATCTACTGCCGAAACTCTGCAAATAAATTCTACATGGGTTGACGACGGAGGCGAGGGGGGAAAATTAGTGCGAGATTATGGAATTAATTAACCTTTAAATGCATCGTATCTAGCGTATATCAGAGACAAAACATCCTATCATGTCGTCTTCTTAGTGGGTAGATCGGGAATCAAATGTATCCTTATGCATGTTTCAATTGGTATCCTCCTAAGAAAACTTTCGACGATGATTGTGTTCATCGTATGGTATCGACGCGGTGCTGTTGACTTGGGATACCGGGCACTAATGGCTGGGAACTTAACTTATGGGTAACGGTCAGACTTGGGGCTTTGTTTAAGTTGAACGCACTAAAATGGGCTCGAAACTGTGATTGCCAGTGTCGGGAGAGTGTCCGACGGCCTTGGGTTATCATCTTCTGAAACTACCGATGTCGAAAACGTCTCAGAGGTCGGCAATTATTATTTCATTTTTCGTTCAATGCTTATTCTTTTAACCTTTCATCGATGCCGAATTGATCGGTCTTCGGCGATACTCTTGGTGGTGTTTGTGGCAAAAGAAATTTCTCATCTGCTGACACCTACAAAGATCGGGGCTCGACAAATTTGGTTCTCTCTAGTGTTTTCTTTCACGGTTAATCCTTCCTGATGTTGAAATCCTTAAGCGCGTCCGGGAAAACTTTGACCATCATTTCTCTAATTTATATATTAGTCTTTTAAGTTAATGATTTTCACATGTCCAAGCAAGCTTTTGAAGACTTAATGAGAAACAAAAAAGATAAGCAAAGGACAGATTTTTCATATCAGACAATGCCAAAAGATCAAGTGGTACCCAAAAAGTGGAATTTTACGTAGAATTTTTAGGGTGTGTTGAGTGCTCAACAAATGGCGATTCATTGGGCGAACGCAAAATCTCGGTTCTTTCTTCATGCTCGACAGGTACGAAAGACGGTGGAGAAACTTTCCTGGTTTTAAATCAGAGCCTCTTTTACTTGTGGCAATTTGAAATCCTTTGTTTGATGCTTCTGAGTCTGTCCATGGGGCTTCAATTTTTATTCCTCCTTCATTTCCTGTAACCTTGACTTACATCCCCTTTTTACAAAAGTCTAGCAAAGAATTCACTGGCATGAACCCCTTAGTTACCTCTATTCATTCGCTTCGGTGTTGCTCCGCTACCAGCGAGCGTCCATAGCCCTGTCAAAGTCACCCTGACATCACAGACCTTGCTCCACTACCAGTGAGCATATAGAGCCCCGGTGGAGATATCTCCATACCCTCCCCTACTGATCACTCTTTTGATAATGTGCATTCTGTTTCGGCATGATACCCTAAGCGAGTGAGAGAGGATGATGTCTGTTTATTTCACAAAGTGAGATGGTTAGGTGGACCCTTTGCTAGCTTTGTGTTCGGGTTCATGTAGTCCTTTCTGAATTTCCTTCTTACCCTTAAGGTCTTACCAAACCACTAGGCAAACACTTCTATCATTTCTTCAAAGTTGTTCGTTTGTGCAGGTTAGATGGAGGGATCCTCAAAGCAGCCACAAGTTCCTTGATGCTTCTTGTGTTGTATGTGAGTGATGAGTTCGAAACAGAGTTCACTATGTCGC
>SNQJ01S0189376.1:0-15097 GCA_010110895.2 Picea sitchensis | reverse complement strand
AGCAACTGAATCGCCAAACGTCCAAGAACTATGATTCAGTTCTGCTAACTGAATTGTAATTGAACAATTAATCATCAGGTGAAACAATAGCTCTTCGATCAAATTCCCAATTAACTAGCACCGTTGGATTACACCCGCAGGGACTCGTGTTTATCCTATATGCCCACTAGCTGTGACCGAACGCTAAACAAAAACTGATTTCACGATTTCGCGTTTCGGAAATTTTGTGATGAGACATCTTGACTTTCCCATGTCGCGATCTCTGAAATGGAGCTTAGCTAGGCTAGCTCCTTCCTCTCATATGACCACCAGTTGTGATTAAGCACTTATCTAGAAGGCACTTTGCGACTCACAACTTTGGGGATGTTGGTATGAGGTGTCTCAACTCTCCCAAGTCACGATATCCAAAATACTCCATATCGGATCCACAGTTCACATCTCTCCCTTTGATGGATGGCTGTGATCATGTCGCAATTTCGCGTTTCATGACTTTGGAGGTTAGAGCACCTCCTTCCTTTGACCCTTCAGTCAACGAAATTCCAATTGCTCGCCACGTGTCCTCTAGGTCCAACGACCATGATTGTTTCGCGACTTTGTGTATCGCAAGTTTCCACACCATGCTCCTTTGATTCCTTCAATGTGCAAGTTAGCAAAATTCTAATCGCTCACCACGTGTGCTCTGGCTCCAATGGATATCCTCCGCTCTAGGATTTCGGGACTTAGGGCATCTGCTGGTGGTAAAAATCCCGAAGCAAAACTCCCAGAGTGACGTAACTCTTGCGTCACTCGATGATGTGTCACGAGCCGAGCAACTGCTACGTGTCACTCAGATTTGTGATTTCCACGTACCTAAAATGCCGAATCAACTTGACACTTGTCATTGTCTGATAACGCCACATGTCCTTGCTGACTTGGTTTGCCATGGGTCCTTGCTGACGTGGTCTGCTGACATAGATCTCCCTGATCTAACTATCATTGTCTGATATCCAGATCCGACGGCTGACGAAACTTCGCATTCTGTGGATTTCAAATCTCAAACATTCAGTAGCGTAACCTCCTCGCATCTATATATCCATAGTGAATGTTGTTTGTTCGATCAGGATCTTGGATCGACAACTCTATCTTTCTGTGATGCAACTTTGCTAGCTTATCCTGTCCTTCCACTCGAAATTGATCCAACGACTGACGTTTACTCCGGCTCTCCAGCTCTTCAGACTTCGGGGATTTCAAATATCAATCTGAGAAACTTTCGAAGTGGTTTGCTCCAGAGTTGTGGATTGTGTGCCACCTGTCAGTCTTGATGATGGACGATCCCTGCTTACTTTGAGACTTCAGGACTTTGACAGGTCTGCTCTCCTACGCTACTGATATTGCTATCATTGGCAAACAAGTATACTCTCGTCGTGATGATCTTGCCATCAATGACAAACAAGCATACTCTGCCTTCTGTTTGTAAATATGCCAATAGACTTCCCATAGGGAGTAGTTTTGTGAACATAAAAAGTATAATGAAGGCAATGTCTTCCTAGGAGATGATTTGACAACCAAAATCACGGGATGTGGAAGGGTCCAATTTTTGCTTAAAGATGGAAGGATTATAACCCTTCCCAATGTTCTGCATATTCTAGGTTTGACCAAAAATTGATATATATGAGTAAGATGAGTGATGTAGGTGTCTAGAGTATATTTGAGAAGGATACATACAAGATGGTTCAAGGAACAATGGTGTTTTTTAGGGCAGTTCAAATTGGAACTCTTTACAAGCTATTGAGAAGCATTATTACTTATGGTTGCAATAGTATTGTTGTTCATGAGAATGAAACATACATAACTCTTACTCTTTCTGTAAAGAATTTAATGCTCTAGGGTAAAATCATGGTGGTGGGTAACACTTTTGTGAGAATCGGGTCTCCAAAATTCCTAGCGACATTTTTTTGGCTGAACTCTTTTTTCTTTCAGTCGAAAGATAGGATTTTTTCGGCCGAAAGTTCACACGTCAAAATGAATGACGCCCTCAACAGTTGTGTACAAGATTTGTCGAACACATTTTTTTCCTGTGGTAAAAATATTTCGGTTGAACGTTTTGTTATATATTTCCTGCCTCTCGAACAAGTAACAGTTTCCAAAACCATTGACAGTCGACCGATTATGTTCAGGCCGAGTTTGCTTTTGATTTTGGTTGTTGGTAGGTTGTTCTAGGTGGGGTGTGCATCTTGGCATCTGTATAGATTCGAGCTACTAAGTTTGTAGGTAAATCTATGTAGCTTTTAATGTGTTTTGTCTTGTTTTATGCTCGTTTTAACGTTTCTAGTGTGGTGATGGCTCACAACTGTCATTTTGGTTGTGCACAAACACTGCTGCAGGAGATTCATTGGTGGCATTGGAATATTCCTTGGTGCGTCAAGGGATCAAATTATAGGCTTAATCGGTCCACATATTCAGGTAGGTTGTTCTAAATTTGTCTTATGTAATTCAATTTAAAAAAATCGTATCTTACGTAATTTTGTTTAAAAAATTGGATTCGTGGGCCTGTCCATGTACATGGACATGATCGAATGCTTAGGGAGAACATATAACTTCATATTTCTATAATCTTCTATGAAGTCACCTATTTTCCTTGTTTATTGCATTATGAATCTATAATTAGAAGACATGATATCATATATTTCACTAAAGAAAACCAATATACTTTATGATTGTTAACCAGATAAATTATGTTGAGAGCTTCAGTTGAAGACTTCTCTTAATTTATGTATGGATGGTAGAGTTAAACGGTCTAGAAATAATAGTTCAATGAAAACTTAAACATATGCAATAATCCTTGATATTTTCAAGACTTTGTTACTCTAATAACTAATTAGATTGGAATCTAAAGTCTTATTCTCTAAATATTTAAAACACCCTATGTTTAAAGTCTTATTCTAATAACTAATTCGGCCATGTCCATATATTGAGTACCTTTTTGATACAATTGTTGTGATAATAAATTAAATTGTATTCGAGTCATTGATAACATTATTTTAGTGTTGAAATGTTTTTCCACAACACACTTTGATTTGGATATTGATATGGACAATTTCATTCTTAGTTTACTCACAATAACGTTAAAAAGTATGTTTAAACAAGTTTATTTAAAAAAAATTAATCAAATGACAAATTATTTCATAAAAAATGATATTAAATTTGAAAATTTGATAACCAATTTTTTTAATAGAAATTATCATTAAATATTTCATAGGTGTAATTTGTTATTCTTAAATATATTCGGGCCTGTCATTAAATATTTCATTTTCTTGTGACATGTCCATGTACATGGACAAGGCCCAAATTCAGCCCTGTCCATGAATTTCGGCATTGAAAGTAATTTTATATTAATTTTGTCTATATAAATTTTAATTTGTAGATTCCAAATATATAATATATATACACAAATGAGTTTTTTTTCTTTTTTTTTCTTTTGTCATTTTCTCGTGACATGTCATAATTTGAAAACCTTGTCTCTATTATTTTTGCAATAAATTTGATTACATCTACCATTTCAAAAACAAATTATATGGCACAATACTACAAATTGAACTCTACGAGCTAAAAATAAATACAACTAAAATTTTGATAAGATTAGCCCCATAAATATTGTGCATACACTCCACATTATAACTGTAGTGATTCATTGAATTTAATAATTTAAAATATATAAAAAGTATCATGACTCTTCTTGAGAAAGATAGTTTTGCTTTTATAAAGGTTGCCCTTTATATCACCATTTTTTTAAACAAATCCCATCATTTAATGGTTAAAACATTGCATGCACACTAATCTATATCCTAGGGAAAACCTCCTAGGCACTTCTCCTCCTACCAAGCTAAAGCCAAGCTATGATTAGGGGAAGAGCTTTGCATATCTTCATTGCATTATTACCACACCAATGTCTTAGGGTTTCTTCAATAGAGTTCCCTCTCCACATATCCTTTAAATATATGAATACTTCCACTTCTTCCCATACCTTTGTAGTGGAAGCCCATGTCAAAATCAAACAATGAATAATTTCTTCATTTACTTTACAAAGATTGCATCTGCAAGCACTATGTTTGCTTCTCTTTTGCAATACATCACAAGTAAGTTTCTTCTTCTTGAAAGATATTGACATAAATATTTGAGATTTTAAAGGGCATTTGAAATTCCAGATAACTTTTCACTACCAAACAAGTTTTCCCATTCCATACCCATCACACAAAACCCCATATCTCGACCTAAGAGTGTATGATCATCATGTAAGGTTCTTTGACCAGACCAAACATCATGTGTCCTTTATTCTTACATGACTTGACCTTAAACTAGAAATATATGGTTTTCAAACCATCTCATTTCCACCTCTAATACCAATCATATAAATGAACTTCCATTCATTCTTCTATATAGTGGTGAATTTTAGATAAGGCATTTGACTTAGAAAGATCAATGTTTTTTCATGAAGAACATTAATTAAATTCATAGGGAACCTGTAAAATTCTCCACGGTGAACCCAAGGGTATTCTCCTATCCCAAACTCTTGTCCCCTTCCCAACCTTCCATACAATCCATCTCCCAATCAAAGAGAACATTATAATTGTATCCATCTAGATAATTGAAACATTACGAGAATTATTTAAAGGAATTCTAATCCAATTTTCCACTGAATCAAGCTAAACATAGTTTTTTGCAACAACTTGACACCAAAGAATATGACAAGATATTAGCTTCCAAACATGATGTGCACCAAAAGCTTTCCCAACTATATTAATGTTTTTAAAACCCCACCTACCCAACTCTTTTGTGAAAATGGTTTTTTTTATCATTTTACCACGAGAATCACACATTTTACCATATCCCTAGAGCACAAGAATCTTGTATTTCTTTTCCTTATCCTTTCTAAGGCACCCTTGCAAATAAAAGTGAAAGACATTCAATACAAAATAATAACTTTTAACACTGATTTCACCAAAATACGCCTTCCCCACTAAACAACCATCTATTTCACCAAACATATAATATCCTTTCTACTTTAGCAATTAACCAATCCCAATATTTTATCTCATAACCATTTGGCTTTGAGAAAAATTCTAGATACTTCAATCTATCCTTCAGTGCAATTCCTTGGAATGGAAACCTTTGAGAATAGAGCCTAACATCAACATCACTCACCCTTATAAAATAAATCTAGTGGATTTGCCTAGATTAACCTTCATCCTTGTAATAATGAAATGTACATCCAAGTAGAATCTCCTTAAGTTTTAACACATCCCTTCTTGATCCATCACGTTATGTAAAATATAATCTAAAAAAGAGAGATGACACAAAAAAAATATTATCTCTATATTATTACCTTTGAAAAGCCTAGTCCTTTTGGCCTCAATCAATGGCCTTCTCAAACTCTCAACAACAATTAGAAACAATAGAAAGGATAAAGGGCACCCCTACCTTAACACTCTTCCAAAGCTAGAAAATATTGACATTGATTTGTTGATAAGCATTGCAAATGAATCAAAGGTTACTCAACTCATAACCCAATTGAAAATATGAACACATAAACCTAAATGGAGCAATATCAACCTCAAATATAGCCAATTAGCTCAATAAGCATTGCAAATGAATCAAAGGCTACTCAACTCATAACCCAATTGAAAATATGAACACATAAACCTAAAAGGAGCAATATCAACCTCAAATATAACCAATTAGCCTGATCACAGGCTTTAGATGGATCCAATTTGACCACCATTGCTGGAAGCCTCTTCGTTTTGGTGGAATGAAATCATTCCTTTGCTACACCAATTGCTTCATGTAATTTTCTTCTTGACAAGAACCTAGATTATTCATTAGAGATTTAACCAAATGACATTGTCTTAACCCTCCTTTCTATAATCATGATTATTATTTTATAAATGAAATTATATAGAAAAATATCTTTGTACTCTTCAAATGATGTTGTATTAAATCCAAGTTTGGAGATTATGTTTATGTTTTCATTATTTTGATGATTCCCAAACTAGTGAAAAAACTTGGTATTTTATTCCCCACTTTGTTCAAGCAAAACAACCTACATTTAAGCCTCAAGGTTGCCTCCCTTAGATCAACGAATATCTTCCTTCTTCTTTGCTCTAATTGCTTGACTTCATGTTTGAAAACTTCATTAGGATAAATACTAATACTTATCAACAAATATTTCCCTTCTTCATGCAGCTCTAATTACTTGACTTCATTTTTGAAATATTCATTAGGATAAATAGACATACTAATATATACATTATATATTGAAAACAAAATACACACTAATTCGAAAATATCTATTTGCACCCTAATTAAACATAGTTTTCATTAAATCAAAACCCATCAATTTTGAAAACTAATTGGATTTCCTATATTTCATGTTCTTACATCATCTTCCAATTCCTTGAGCAACTGTCTCAAACTTTGTAAACTAGAAAATCTCCGTGCTTTTAGTTTTATGTGGCCAGTACCCTCTGATAATAGATAATCATGATTGTGCATTGACATAAAAAAAAGACACCAACACTTACAATGGATATGATATGCAACACAAAAAACATATTAGTGTGCTCAACACTTTTTTTAAAAGAGCACCAACATTGAGAGAGCCTTCCTATTCATATTTTGATGCTTTGTCTTATCTTCTTATTGATCATTCTTTGTTCCATGGCCTCTTTTGCAAGTTGTGCTCATCCCTCTCCCAAAGATATGATGGTTGAGGGACACTAGTCCAATATTTCATTATTGATAAGCTTCCTGATATTTACTTGTGCCAATTGATTCATTACCTAATGCAATGCATCTCATAGCTCTAAGCTCTTTATCCTAAAAAATATCTACAAGTGTAGGTGTTGTTCATGGTAGATGATCAAATGTCAAAGTACACATTAGTGTGATATGAGGTCTCCTTTGCTTACCCATTTTACAATATCCATATTCTTTCGTAAGTTACCATGCACATCACTAACCCAATCATACCTCACTCCCTTTGCACAATCCCTTTCTATTAGCCACCACATCATAAGGATGGCATTGGCGTTCTCATTTATCAACAACATGAACATGATATCGACGCAAATAAGTATATAAGTGCAAATAAGCGCATATATGAACAATACCTCTCTAGAATATGAACAATACTAATTCGAGAAATATAAGCGAAAATAAACATATATATTAAGAAATAACAAGATTAAACCCACAAAATACAACCCTAGAATTAATAATTCCAAAAGAGAGAAATGTTCATGGGCTTTGATCTAGTGGAACCTTCATTGAGTAGATTTCAACTACAATTTTTTGAGAGTTAAAAATACGACTTGTTTAAAGGTTATGTGTGAGATTGTACATGCAAAAGACATTGAGCTCCCTAAAACAAAGAGATTTCGCATTAGATGATAAAATAATGATTAAATCCTAGTAGCAAAGAAAACAATTACCTAGGTGGGGTGATAGATAGGTGGACAGATTCCATATACTTTGTCTACTCGATAGAGTGCATGTGTAATTTGTCTAGTTGATTAGTGAATATTAATGAAATTCTTACAATTTCTTTTAATGTGAAATTTCATTGGGAGAAATTTTCGAAATAAACCATTAAAATTTGGAAACATGACATCCTCACAATTAAGATGGATTTGTGCAATATATAAAGGAAATTATTCATTTTTTAAGGCTGCTCTTTGACAATTTTGAACTCTTCAAGAAATTTTATGTTATTTTACCTAGTTTCAATTTTATTAGATGCATTTATTAAAGTTCTTTTAGTAATTTGCAAGTTCATATATCCATGAAATCTTAGGATAGAAAGTTAAGACGTATTTCATGATATTCTATAAGGTACTAGTCTTTAGGTTGTAGTTAAAAAACTTTCATTCATAATGCATCACCATCTAGGTTTAGCACCTTGGCTAGATGTCTTAGTTATTAAATAGTCAAATACTATTGGTTATGGTTTTTCTACTTCTCCTTATTGTCAAGGAGACATTAAGGTTTTCACTTCATTTGCATCTCATTTAGACCACCCCATACTTCAGAGTACATAGTGACAAATATAGTTGTTAGTTTTTTCAATATATGCCTTTGATGCTTTGAAGTTATTATAAATGCTTATGCCTTCAAGTTGTTATATATTATATTTTCATTTTATGTTTCTATACCTTATGTTTTCACATTCGTGGATTTTCAAAGGATAGATCGACGCGAGATGTCGAGACGCGAGTCTCCAAATATGCCTCACAAATGCTCAAGGATATCAAATGAAGGAGGAAGAGGAACCCCTTCTTCGAATGAGACACCGAGGACGTTAGAGACCCCTATCTTAGCAAGGCTGTTACAACAATTTTTGTCTCACCCCATGCAACTTACTTGGATGGCCTTTCCATTTCCCTATGTAGATTTGAAGTCCCCTTTTGTACCTTCCAGAGCCAAACAAACATATTTTTCCACATACACACACCCTATCAATTATACAACATGTGTATACGAAGGTTTCTCCACTATAGCCTGCATACATCAGGTTTGGTGCTCAAAATTAAAAATAATGTCGGGTTTCCATGCCATGTCACGAGATCCATGATTCTTGACCTTCCATATACTAGAAACACTCCGACTCGGCTCTTTAGTTCCATTTGAAGGCTATAAATTGAGCCATATCCAAGCCTTGAGGGATTCAACAATTCAACTTTGAGAGCAAAGACACTCTGGAGAAATTTGTTGGATTACTGAGAGGGGGGATGAATCAGTAATAGAGCAATTGAATCCTTTTTAACCATATAATCTAAGTGTTATATCAATGTAGCATTATCATCCAATAACTACAGAGGAAATAAGCAATGAACAAATAAACAATCGTACACATACACAGTACACCAATGTTTTATGTGGAAACCCAAAGCAATAGAAAACCACGTAATTCTTTTTCTTATATGTCTTGAAGAATTACAATCATTGGAAGTACCAAATCCCTTTGTTTTCCAGCTACAACTGGAAGGAGGCTCCAACCCCCTAGTTTCTCAGGCTACAACCCTAGGCTCAACTCCCCGATTCTGGCTACAACCACAAAGTGGCTACAACCACATGTTCTCCATTTTCTGTGGCTTGAGGAAAGGTGGCTACAACCACATCCTTGCCCCCATCAAGCATACGGCCATTATAAGTAGAATGATGCGATTGTATCACACTATCACTTTCAGATATCTTGGTAAACCTATACCAATGACTTGCACCAAACGGCTTTGTACCAATGGCTTTCGAACCATGCATCAACCATGCATCAGCACGTACCTCAACTTTGTACCATAAACAAGTGCATCCAACCATTACCAGCACGTATTATAGGCAACTTTGTAATCAGCAGTACTACTAACAAGTACCTCCAGCCATGTAATAAGTATGTACCAATCATGTATCAACTAATTATCAACTATGACTCATCAATATGTGCCACGTCATCAACTATACACCTCATTGTATGTGCCAGCTCATCGACTACTTGTCTCAACCATGCACCCAACATGGACCTCAACCAAAATCCCATAAATGAATTTGATCACATCCAAATCTGATTTGTAACTTTGTAATAGACTGGTGTATATGATCGCATACCTACAAACCTTCCTTAACTTTAACAACAAAGAAATAACATTTTTCATCAAACTTTTCTTTAGTCTCACATGACTAGTTTGGATTAGTCAACAACCTAACTTGAAATAATCATAACTATACATTACATAATTGTGGCTGATCAGCGAAAGGCGATAAGATGAAAGAATTCTTAAAAGAATATATTAATTTTATTATTGATTAACAAATAAATGGTTGAGTTTCATTTTATGCAATTGTTAATATTTAATTTATGGTAATCACTTAGGTGGCAATCAGGTAGCTATCAAAGTAATTTTAAACTATGATTAGGTAAATGTAAAAAGTAAACCTACATAAGCGTATGTCTTTTTGTAATATAGGAGTTATTGATTGAAATCACAGCCATTTATTTTTGTGTGACTACTAAGAATATTCCATCCATATTTAATCATGTCCATATAAAACTTATTAACCACTAAACCCTATTAAATCGCCCATTGTCAATAGGTATCGACTTTTCGATTGTACATGTAATGAATAAAGTTAGAAAAAATTGTACAAAATATGCTTGATGTGTTTTATGCAATTCCTCGAATTGTCACTACTTGGAACCTCTCGGAAAATGATTTATATAGCAAAATGGCATACCTTGTTGGTCTGAAAAACATTAAGAGGCGAGGAATTGTAGAGAGTGCCCCACACATAATGTTTGTTGTATTGATATAGAAAATGTTACAAAAGAATACTAAAGACTATACTATAACCAGCACATTTGGTCTTACTTTAATTTGGATATGTTATGAATAAAGTTATGACATTTTTACCGAGAATACCTATTTTAAACGAACTAGTTTGAGAATTAGCCACAAACCTTATTTTTCCACGGAGTGTAACTCCAAAGCATAGCGACCCATAGAGAGATGGGGAAGTCATTACCACGGATACTTGGATATGTTTCCTCAATAGCCTATCAATTTCGCGGTTTGAATCATTCCTAGAAAAGGTTATTGTGAAAATGGTGAGATATTTTATTAAATAACATGCCACGCCTTAGAAGCATCATCCAAAGGAATTTATCCTCATAGATTTGTTACTTCTTTGCTTCACCTTCTCTCATAAATTGACATTATCCTTTGGTTACCTGGAGTCCGCATCTGTATTCAATATCCTCAAAGTGTGATTTAAAATGAGAGCCTTGCTTATACTTATTTATATACTTCCATGTAACTTCCTAAAGGGGTTACCTTTTAACCATCTTAACCCACTTTCCTTATTTTAGGTTAACCAACTTCTAACCACATGACCAATTAGTAATTTATCCATTAAATTTATTATTTAAAATAATTTATTTTGTTTCCACTTTGACTTATAATACCTCATCACTTCACTTTACCTCGAGGGTTACCTTACAAGCATCTTAAACCACTTTCCTTATTTTTAGGGCTAACCCGTTTCTAACCACTTGTCAGCTTAGTAATTTCTCCATTCGTTTATTATTTAAATAATTTCTTTGTATTCACTTTGAATTATAGTACACTCATCACTTCTTTATTATTTTACCTTTAAAATCTCTTAAAACCACTTCTTTGACTTTTTGGGGCTTCTAGATGACTCACGAGGGGTTCTCCAACTTCACATGGCCATAACTCTCTAGCAGGTGAGGTATGTGACATTCCACATACCAACTTGGAAATGGCATGACATGTACTATCCATATAGAATAGTAATACCTACAAATATATCAAAAAAACTCATGCATTATCCATCGAACAAGCTTGGGTCCATTACCCAAACTTGGGTTCTCGAACTTCCCTTCAAGGGTTGACATCCCGATGAGAAAACCAACCTTAATCAACAATCTCTCCCTTTGGCATTGATGGCAACACTTTCGATGCAATGCAAAATATCATGCAATCTGAAGTTACTCGCTCCTTCTCCCCTCGAGAACCATGCCTTTGTCCTGCGCATCACGATAAATCCCCTTTGACATCCAGTGGCAAATGTATTTTCCATTCGGGCTGCCCCTAATGTAGCTGTCCTGTTATGGTTCTTCCTTATGTAAAATATAAGACATATAAGATAAGCATTCAAATTCATTTTGGAGTATAAATCATCCGAGTCTGATGTTCTTTTTTGCAACTGTTCCCATAGAAAGTGATGCCGATTGGAATGTGCTTCATCTTGGAGTGCATCATGGTTCTTTAGAGATATTTATGGCACTTGTACTATCACAAAGAGATTGGAATGGGCTCATACTCAACTTTGTATATCTGTCCAAGTTTGTTTCATCCAAAGAACTTGTGTACAACATCTTTGGCTATTTTGCAATATACTCTGCCTGTTGTGAATACTTGATACCAATGATTGTTTCTTGGCAAGACATGATACTAAACACTCACCCAAGTAGAGCGTTGCTCCAATGGTGCTTAAATTCGGTCATTATCCTGACACAGCAATATGCATATGTGTAGGCAATAAGTGATAGATCCTTTCATTTGGATGTAATCAGGCATACATTTCCTTGGAAACTATCGCAAAATCCTCTTCATTGCTAATACACGTGATTCATTTTGTACTGCTTGAAATCGTTATTACCCTATCCAACTGCCGCATTACATCTGGTATGGATGTTATTACATATAGTAGGCTACCAATCATTGATCACATAGACTTTGAATCATCATCTTTGCTCAACTTACGAAGCTGGTTTGCATGAGAGAGATAACTAGTTTGCAATCTTCCATTCAGAACCACTTTAGCATTTCTCCGTCTCACTTGGTTTAAGAAATAAAATTTCCTTGGAAATTTTGTGAATCTGAAGTCGAAGAGGAGTTCTCAAGTAATATGAAATTTCAAATTCATTTGCATATCCTTTGGAAATTTAAAGCAACTTTGTCATCATCACTACCAAAAATAATATCATCAACATAAACTTGATTAATAAAATACTATCTTGATACCTTGATGTAAGGGGTGTTATGCGCTTCCTTTAGAACCACACTTTGCTATAAATATTTATCAGGTCTAGAGCACCATTCCTCTAGAATTACGGTTTAGACCATACTGGAAGCCTTCTTTAATTTACACATGTCGTTCTCGACAAAATTGAAATCCTTACGGTTGTTCAATGTAAACTTCTTCTTCCAAAGTTCCCCATTTAAAAAAATTGATTTCGTCCATTTTGATACACTTTAATATTTTTTGGAGCATGCATAAGCTAAAAACAATCGGATTGCTTCCATTTTGGAAGCTGGGGAAAATTTCTCTTCAAAAGTCGATTCCTTCAATTTGTACGTATCCTTTACATACCAATCCTAGCTTTGTTCCTTATAACTTTTATCCATCTTCATTTCAATTTGTTCACGATACCCACTTTTATTATGCGATCACGTTCTTATCCTTTGGTCTTAAGGACAATTCCCAAGTGTCATTTTTTTTCCTATTTGATCCAATTCTTCATCCATGGCCTTATTCCAAAATTCATTCCTGTTGGCCTATTCAAAACAGGTTGTTTCAGTCATAGATGTGAGTGCTAGGTGAGTTTAATTGCAGTGACGATTTTCTTTTAGTCTCAACTCCGCATCTTTGTTTTCGATGTCGATTTGAAGGATGATTCTTCTATACTTGTCTACCCAGAGTGTGCTTGGAAGCGGTGAACTTATGCCATGGATCCCTCTTCATCTTCCCCTTCTACTTCTTTTTCATCTTCTACTTCTTCTTATTAAAGCTATTCCATTGATTCATTTTCTTCTTCCTTTAATTCTTGTCTACCTATTTCATCAATTGTTACGTTGATGCTTTTCATAACTTTGTTCAATCTCGGTTGTAACACTTGTATGCTTTCCTTGTACTTGAAGTAATCGACAAGTACTTCTTTGTCCATATGAGAGTTCAAACTTTTCCATTACGCCATCTTCTCTTTGATGTAGCATTTGCTTCCAAAATCTAAAGTGCTTCACATTTTGTTGGTGCCTTCCTTTCCATAACAAATTGCCAGGGAGTTTTGTGGTATTGTTTCTGAGAAGTACTCTATCTTGAATTTGAACTACTCTATGCACTGCAGTGTCAAAATATCTTGTCAATTTGGAATCCATTAGCATTATTCGAGGCATTTCTGTCTTTCTTGTTTTTCTTTCAACAACTCCATTACATTGAGGTGTCCTAACAACGAGAATTGCCTTTTTATTCCATGGCTAGCGTAGTAGTCCATAAATTCCTTTAGCAAAGTGAACTCTCCTCCATTATCGGATCTAAAGCATTTGATTTTTGAGATCCATTTTATTTTCAACCATTTCCTTATTAGATCTTGAAGTTTTCAAAAGCTTGACTTATTCTTGAGAAAGCAAACTTCTGTCATTCTTGTATATTAATCATCAACTAATAGCATAAAAAGAAGTATTTATCACCTTTTTAAACCCTTTGTTGTAGTTGGTCAGACTTCGTTAGTATGCATAATTTCCATTAGTCTTGTTGTTGAATATTCCTTTGATTTGAACACGGTCTTTGTTTGCTTTTCTATGGTAATATCTTGCATAAAGGCGGATTTAGTTTTAAGTGATCACGGAGAATTCTCTGGTTGCTTCTCTTTTGCTAACTTTGTGAGGTTATCAAAGAATTTATGTGACCATTCTTACATTGTCATAGCCCGACTTCATTTTTCTTTCCTAGAAAACACTTTTCATTTCGAATTTCACTTAACACATTTATATATTTGCTTGAGTTCATGCATGCTTGATCAATTTTTGAACCTTTTTTCTTATCTCACACTTTTGTGAATTGAAGTAGCGATTATGACCTTGGTCACACATTTGACTCACATAGAAGATTATAAACCGTATCTTCTACTAGTGGTATTTTCTTCTTTGTATTCTTGTTCCCAGTAATTTTGACTGTACCTTTTCCAATGATTTTAGCTGAATCATCATTTCCAAAGGAGACTGATCCATCTATTTCCTTTCTTAATGTAATAAAACCTGTCTCTATCACTAGTAGAACATTTTCTTCTTTTGTATTCTTGTTCCCAATTTTGACTGTGCCTTTTCCAATGATTTTAGCTGAATCATCATTTCCAAAGGAGACTGATCCATCTATTTCCTTTCTTAATGTAATAAACCTGTCTCTATCACCTATCATGTGTTTTGAACAACCACTATCAACATACCGACCATGTTTCTTCTGCTTAGCTTGTAGAGCGAGTGTGCATTCTTCATTGCTGTACTGATTCTGCTTTCTTATCCATGTCCTTTTCTGAGGTTCCCGTCTGTGATTGTTGTTGTTCTATTGTGGTTATCTAGGAGGGATTGTCATTCTTCAATATTTGTTCATGTGTCCAACGTTGTTACACTTGTAGCATTCCACTTCAGTACTTAATGATTCAAACCTGTTGTAACTTCTTCTCTGTGTTTCACTAGGCCTTCTTGGATAACCCTTTTGTGTATGACTTTCAAAGTTGTTTATGTTCCTATTGTTAGCTTTGCAATTCACA
>SNQJ01S0189375.1:5394-18233 GCA_010110895.2 Picea sitchensis | reverse complement strand
GACAATGATTGCCCTGCAAAGCTGTCACCAGTTCATTATTGACCTAATTTATTCAATTTTACGTTGAAGACTCGTACTCCCAATTGCATAAAGTTTGGTTTCTTTTCAATATATCTTAAAAATTTAATGGTGGATTCGTCATAGATTATTCGTTTACTTGTTTATTTGAAGATTCTTGGTAAGAAATAGTAATCCAAGTTGGGTATTAAAAGCTTCTCCACGATTGTGGGATATTGACACGCAATCAAATCCAATTTTATTTTATGGATAGTTGGATTCTGAGACATTGACCTTCTAATCCAATTCAATTTCCATAGATTTTGGATAAGAACGACCACAGCTGCTCTGAACGTTTTATATATATATATATTCCAAAAAACCATGACAGAATCCTGTCTCTACGAAGTGGCGGCCCCTCTATTTGCTGGAAATGAATTTCTTTGAAGGTTCCTATAGATTTTGGATAAGAACGACCACAGCTGCTCAGAACGTTTAATATATATATATATATATATGACAGAATTCTGTCTCTACGAAGTGGCGGCCCCTCTACTGGCCGAAATTCCAGTAAATGAATTTCTGGACTTGGTTAAAGAACGTAAGCATTTTTTCATATTTAATAATCCAGTTTTAAAATGGACATGCAACATGAAGTTCTCGGTGGATTATAGTAATTAATCGTTTTTTTTTTTCCAAAATTTCCTGTGATTTCGTCTTCAATATTGTTATCAAAACCATCAAATGTTTGACCACCAACCTTATATATTTAAGATTTAAGTCTGCATTTCAGACCAAAACGGTGATTATAATCTCGTTGAAACCACTAATACAAGCATTTAAATGTGCTTATCAAACCAAAACAATGATAATGATGAGGCTCTTATCTCCATTTGTTACATAACGTAAACCTATTATTTTATTTGAATTCCATAGTTCTTTTTTCTAGTGTTCTATAACGATATCTATTTCAAATTATACATTTGGTATTTTCCACTCTTAAATATTCAACATAGTTCTTATCTTAGTGCTATCTTACTTTAATATTCAACTTAGTTCTTTTCTCTTTTCAACAATATATGTTTTGAGTTATATATGTTTGTTTTTTTCCACTCTCAAACACTTAATTTTTTCCTAATATTAAATCGTCTGTAATATATCTATCGTCTGAAATATATCTATTTCAAATTAGTTTGTTTTTCCACTCTTATTTAAATATTTATTAAATTCATTATTCTAAATACATCTATAGTCTGAAATATATCTATTTCAAATTAGTCTGTTTTTCACTCTTTATTTTTTTTGTAAATGAGTGTGTGAATCTATATTGCCTTATAATGTTATAGTACAAAACTGATACTTGGACTCCCAGGATCTGCCTAAATGGAAACCAGATATGGAGTCCCTGGAATGCAGTATCTGGAAATAAACAAGAAGTGCCTCGGTTGCCACCACGGGAAACCAACTCAGGTTACCATAATCCAGTCTTAAAAACTTCATCAAAAGAAAACAAAAGGTCTAAGCATAGTGGGGTTAGCTCCTACTCTAAGAGACATGATCTGGGCTAGTCTAGGTTGATGAGGTGCTCTTCATTCCCTTCGTGTTGTGTCGTGTCATCATCCATCTGTTCCACCAGCTTTCTGATGCATGTTGGGGTTCCATTTCTGTCGGCTGGAGTGATATCTATATGGTGGACATAGCGTAGATAGAGATGAAATTACCCTGCCATCCGCTTCAGTTTCCCCTGTTGTCTTTTATGGTCCTCCACCAACCTTTTTACCCTCGCCTCTAGGTTACTGAAGCGGTTGAGAATTCTTGTGTGCTCTTTCTTCTACTCTTTGGTTTCCATCCTGTTGGTCTCCCCCCGGTCCGCACACATCTTTCCTATCAACATTTTGGTTCTCCAAGCTTCCTCCACCGTCCTGTGGTAAAGGGTTAACCTCAGTTGTGTGGCTCTGGGGTCCCATATCCCCCCTGCTTCCTGGGTTAGTGTTGACCAGGCTTTTCCCCTGCGGGAATTGTTGATTTCTCCCTCCCATATTTTAATGATCTTCTTCCCCTTGGTGTCTATCTTCGTGTGGAAGGTTCTCTTTGCTTCCTTGGTCGCCTGTTTGATTCTTGTCTTCCTCTGGGCACTCTGTGGAGGTTTCTTCCCCTAGGGGCCTCTTTTGTTGTTGGTTTTCTTCATGCGTACCATCTTCACTGGTCGGTGGTGGTTATTACATTGGGTTCTTTCCCTGTCCTGTTTCACCCCCTTCTGGTAAGTAAGGTGGCCCTTGTAATTGTGATGCCTTGTTCTATGGCAAATTTTGGTGTCCCTGCCTTTATGGAGCCAACCCGACTATGGTCCCATCCTTGCAATCATGGCCTGCTATTCAAGGTGGTCCTACCAGCCAGTATCCTCTATTCCATAGGGTGTGCGCTTGATGATCTTGTTGTTATCCCTACGTCAATGCTTTTCCCTGCTCGTTGTACGCCATCCCTTTCCCCATCCCATCTATGTACTTAGGTGAGGTGTTCTCCTACTTGGCCCTAGTGTAACCTATCGTCCTTCGTCCTTTGGCGCCTGCGAGTTATCTCTTCTGCTTTCCAATGGGTAACTTCCGTACTTCTTTTTATTGATGGGACCATGGTGTCGAACCTTCGCCTGATGTGTGATATGCGTCTGCATCTATAACCTTATTTGATTGGTGGGCCATCAACTTCTGTCTGGGAACTACGTGTCCTTCATTGTCTGTTGCGCCTCCATTCTTTCCATAATCTTCCTTACTACTATCGTTGTCCCAATATTTTGTTGCAAGTTGGGTGGAGTCTGCCCGGAATTGACCTTGTGGGATGTTGCACCAGATTGTGTCCAGTTTTGGACCTTCGTTCTCGACCCCCTGGTTTGCTATTTTGTTCGCAAGTCCATTTGCTGAATTCCTCACCCACCATAACTCCACAGTGATCCTTGTCCGCAAGTTCTCCTAGATTTTTTTCAGTAGGTAGGCCAATCGCTAGTGTCTTTGGATTGTACTTATTCTGGTACCATTTTGGAGTTTTCTCACTATGTTGATGACTAGCGTAGAGTCTCCTTCCACTATGGCGTTCGTCATCCCCTCCCAGCCGACAATCTCGAGGCCTGTCTCCATGGCTTTGAATTCTGTGACGTTATTGGTTGAGTTGCCCAATATTCTATCGTACAGTCATATGATGTTCCCTTTACTATCCTTGCTTACCCCTCCCAAACCTGTTCTTCATGGGTTTCCTTTCGCCGCCCCGTCAAAATTCAACTTGAGAGAGCCTGAAGGTGGTGGTTTCCAGTTGCGCTCACCTACTTGGAGTTACGGTTGCTGTCTGTTTGGATTGGGGTTGCACGCACCTGCTAGTTGGAAAACCTCTAGGACTCGCAAGTCTTGATCTGTGGGTTGCGCTCTACCCTCTTGGCAGTTGCGGCTCATCACCATCTCATGTATCATGGTGGTTATTGTTTCCTTGATATTCCCTTCTGGCCAGCTTTGGTTTCTAAAAATGCATTGATTCCTTTCCTTCCATATCGACCATATGATCATTCCTGGGGTGAGGGTCCAACAGAGGTTCACCTCTTCTTGGTCGTTGTATTTTTCTCTCTAGATCTTGATTGTTGCGACAATGTTGCCATGGATCTTGTCGGATTGGAGAAAGATACTTGTTGCCCAGTCCCACAGTTTCGTAGTGTAGGCAAATTTGTCAAGGAGATGGTTGGTTGTTTCTTCCTGAGTTTGACAAAGATGACATCTTGACGGACCGGTGAAGCCTCTTTTCCTTAGGTTATCCCAAGTTCGTATGTGGTTGTGTAATATTAGCCACTAGAAGATATTAATCTTTGGCCATTGGGGGTTGTTCCAGAGCTTATCCCAGTGTTGCACCAGGTCGTCTTGGTCTGGGTCGACCATATAGTGTCGAACTTCTTTTACGTTGAATTCCCCTCCATCTTTTTTTCCCCACCTCAACTGGTCCTCTCCTTCTATGATTGTTATTTTCCATCTTCCGAGTTCCTCCTCCACCTCTTCTAATGTTGTTGTGGGTATCTCATTGTTCTGAGGATTGATCTTGTCCCAAATTTTCCATTTTTTGCAGTCAGTTCCCTGTTGCCAGTATTGGTAGACGTTGATTTTTCCTTATGTGATGAGGTCCTATTGGAGTATCCCTCTGTCCGACTTTTCCATCTTTAATTCATGTTGCCAGGTATCCTCCCATAATCTGACTATTCTACCATTCCTAATTTCCAAAAAACTGTGTGTCTGAATCCATGCTTTGTTGCGCCATGCTAGGTTCCAAATGGTTGAGCCTTCCTTGGTTCCTCCAAAGAGGATTTTGTCATGGTCGTGGATATTCGGTGCGTACTTTTCCTTCCATAGGTTTACCCAAGATGTTGTATTTTCTTTGACCCAATGCCACTAGATTTTCGTCTCATATGCATTATTGGTCATTTGTGCATCTTGTAGCCCCAAGCCCCCATTGCTTTTTGGCCTGCAGACTTTCTCCGAGGCCACCAGGCCCCATTTTTTCTTTGTTTCAGCACCTCGCCATAGGAAGTCCCTCTTGATGGCTTTGATTTTATGTAGGATCCCCTGTGGAGTGGGGAAGACTAACATCATAAAGGTTTGGATGGCTTGTAAAATAGTCTTGGTTAGGATCAGTCTGCTAGTTAGATTAAGGGACCTATACGTCCATTTTTTTACCCGCTCTTGTAGCCTGTTTATTACTCCTTCCCAAGTTGACAACTTATAAACTTTGTCTGTCAAAGGAATCCCCAAATACTCAGTTGGAAGTGTTTTCCATTCAAAACCTAGAATGTTGGTCAAATTCCTTTGGATAACTAGATTGGTATTAAAGAAAAAGATCATCGACTTGGAGTGGTTGATCTCAGTGCCCGAGGCTTCCCCAAAATCTTCTAGGATGCATTTGTATGCTTTGGCTTCCTTGATCGTGGGTATGTCGTGGAGTAGTGTATCATCCACAAACTGTTGGTGGGTTGAAGTAGGGCAGTTTTCGAAAGGTTTGAGCCATGTTATTTCCCGAGTTGTTGTTGCGTTATTTATGCTCCGGCTGAGGTCTTCCATCATCAGAATGAACAGGAAAGGAGACAACGTGTCTCCTTATTTGATCCCTCTCGTGGATCAGAAAGGTTTGGTCAGGGCTCCATTGATTAGTAGAGAGTAGCTTGTTGTGGATACTAAACTGACAATCCAATTGATCTAGTTTTGGGTAAAACCAAAGGCTTCCAAGGTCTTGATCATATAATGCCAGCTAATTTTTTCATAAGATTTTGCTAGGCCCAATTGTATTAACATTCCCCCTCCTCTTATGAAGTTTTAAGGTGTGAATGATCTCATGGTCCTGGATGATGTTGTCCGTTATTTGTTTACCTTCCACGAAGCCTACATGTTCTTGTGAGATCAGTGAAGGTAGGAGGGGTTTCAATCTATTTTCTATGACTTTATATATGATCTTGTAGATCACATTACAACGTGATATGGGTTTGTACTGGTCGAGGGTTTTGGCTTCATTTTCTTTGGGGATTAGGGTGATCATGGTTGCGATTAGTGCTTTAAGGATGGAGGTAGATCTTTTAGAGTCCTCTTCTACCTTATAGATGTCATGATTGACAATTTCCTAGTAGGATTTGAAGAATTCCACAATGAAGCCATATAGACCTGGTGCTTTCCCACTGGGAATTTCCTGGAGATCTTGGTCCACCTCTTCCGTGGCGATAGGTTTGTTTAGGAAGATATTTTGTTCCTCTGTAACCAAACGTGGAATATGATGGGTTATCCTCTGAATGGCCTCTCATCTATATTTATGTGGTTCTTGGGCTATCTCATGGAAGTGTATAACCATAGCACTTTCGATCTCTTGATGGGACTCACGCTCGATTCCATCCTGGTCCTTGATCTTCGGGATTTTTTTATGGGCTCTACTGGCCATGGTTGTTCTATGGAATAACTTGGTGTTCCGCTGTCCTTCCTTTAGCCATCGGATGAAAGACTTCTGACTCTAGAGTGTTTCCTCCTGTTGGCATAGCGCCTCTCACTCTTGGGTCATTTGGAGCTCTTCCTTTTTTCGGTCCTCCGTATAGCCTTCCCGCATGCAAGTTTCTTAGAGTTTTTTCATTTTTTCTTCGATGTCATTTTTATTTATTTTTATATTCCCGAAGATCTCCATGTTCCATTCCTTGAGTTTATTTTTGATGTATTTAAGTTTCTTGTGTAGTTTGATCATCCTAGTCCCTTACTCCGGTTGCTCCTCCCGCCACCATTGTTTGATTGTTGGGTGATCAATCCAAAATTTCTCTAATCTGAAGGGTCTGTTGTTATGTGTTGTTTGGAAGCTAGCTTCCAGTTACACTAGCTAGTGATTAGAACCACCCCAGTGTAGGATGTTGCAATCTAAGGTTAGCCCCTGCAAAATGATTGACTCTGATATAAGGAATCAATCAAGTCTTGTAGCTACCTGAAACTGGTTCATCTGTTTGTTGTTCTAGGTGAACTGGCCATTTTCAGTTTAGACATCTGCCATCTCCGCTCTATCTACAAAATTTGAAAACTCCTCCGCATCTTGATCAAGTCTTCTCATACCACCCTTTTTTTCCGCAAGGGAGGTAATAATGTTGAAGTCCCCTTCCATGATATAGTGGAGGTTCGTGGCTCATCCTTTTATATCTTTTAGGTCTTGGATCATTCCTTTCTTTTCCTTTGGCCCATGGGGTCCATACACATTTGTGTAGAGAATCTCCTCAGTGTTTCCTATGATTTTCATGTGCACCGTTAGGGTGTACCTAGTTTCTTTGGATGCTATTAAATTTAGGATTTGTGGGCTCCACAATGTTAGTATGTTGCTTAACCTTTGGTGGTCTTCGATGGCTACCATATTTTACTTGCGCCAGTGTTGTTTACTGATTGACTCCATTATGTCTGTAGTACATTTCGTCTCTTGAATAAAACATAGATCCGGTTGCTCATGCTTTAGTTTATTCGTAAGGATTCTTTGTTTTCTTGGGTTGTTTAGGCCTCTTATATTCTAGGTTATGACCTTCATTTAAACATGTGGGGGAGATTGGGGAAAGAGTTTCTTGATATTACCCGAGTTGATCAGTAGCGCTCCTAGCTCCTGTAGTGCTACATTGTTTGATTTCTTGCCTTTTTTCCTCCTCATCTATTTGGGTGATAGTTGTGATTGTCCCTCGTCGGCTTTCAGTCCTAGATGTCCTATCTCCCCATGTGTGCATTTTTTTCCTTTGTTTTTGGCTTCCTCCCGTAGGAGGAATAGGTATTGGATGTGGTCGAGTTGCTCAGTTGGTACATTGTCGACTCCCTGCCTTTTCCATTATTCTAAAATGTGCAGAAGGTCTATGCCTTCCCTTTCCACCAAGTCTCTGAGATTGGGGTATTTTGTACCTACTTCACTCAGGGTCATTTCTGCATCCCCCTCTGCATCTTGCATGGCAGTGTTGTCGAATTTTGTTTCTCCATCCATCGGGGTTGCACAACTCCCCTACACGGTTGTATTATTTGGTTGTTGGGTGGGCTCTTTTGTTGCTTGGTATTTGACTTCTGGAACTTTTTTCGAGTCCTTGTCTTCTGTTGTCCCTTTGTTTGTTTGGTCCCATTCCTCATCACTGAATTCCAGACTTATGTCTTCTGGGAGTGCTCTAGAAACATCCATCTCTATGCAAATTCTTGCATATGATGTGTATCTTCCTTTTAGGGTGGCTTCTGAGGTCTTCACATATTTCCCCAGTTTGTTTCCTATTGCTTCAAAGGTAGAGGGAAACTAATAGTCTAGGGGTAGGGAATAAAATCTTATCCAGACTGGTACCTTTTTGAAAGTTTCTTTCTCCGGGGAAAATTTTTCTTTCCAAGGTTGCATGTAGAGTCTCATTGAGGCGTGGAAGTATGGACCTCCCTCGAAGACTCTCTCCCTGTCCTCTAGGTTAATAAGGACTGCTGTGAAGAAAACCTTCGAGCCGAGGTGGAGCTCCACTTCTCCATTTGGCTACCATTGATATTTAATCCAGTTGCGTAGAGTTCGTTTTGTGGGCCATAACCCCATGAATTTTCATATGAGCACATGCGTCTTCATTTGGTCCCTATAGAGTTGTGTTTGTGGGTCCTCCAGTACCACCTTGGGTATCATTGTTGTTTTGGGCTTGTAGGGGTTGCGCCCCTCTGTTCCGTTAGCCTTCGCAGTCTCTTGTGCCTCTTTCTGAGTTTCCTTAGCGACTTCCTCCCTAGTCTCATTTTTGTCCCGACTTCTCTCTTGATGCTTCCCTGGGTCTAATCCCAAGGTTCCTATCACTGGTGCCTTTAAAAATCCGCTGCTTGTCCCTTTTCCTTTGTCCACCACTACCTGCTTGTATTAGGGGGTTCCCTTGCCCCCCCTTACTGCTCATGATGTTCTCTATTGTGACATCGACGGTCAAACCCTAGCTCGCTGTGACTGTCAAACCCTAACACTGTTTTTTCACTCTTATTTAAATATTTAAATTCATTATTCTAATATGAAGATTTTCCAATAAGTTAATTTATATCTTTTACATAATTTAATTAAAATTACAATTAATTTATTTTTTCTACAAAATCAAAATTTATTATTTAATGTAACTTATTTAATTTAATTTCTATTATTTTATTTTACATTTTAAACATAGTTTAATTAAAATTAGAATTAATTTGTTTTCCACATAATACAAATTTAGTGTTTAATGCAAATTTTTTTATTTAATTCTTACTATTTTATTTTACTGGATTTAAGATGTATAAAATCTATTTAACTATTTAACATTGTTATTGTCAATCTTAAATTTACAAATTTAATGTTTAATGCAATTTTTTTTATTTAATTCCTACTATTTTATTTTACTGGATTTAAGATGTATAGGATCTATTTAACATTGTTATTGTCAATATTAAATGTACTGGCTTTAAGATATATAAGATCTATTTAGGATTATTACTGTTAATCTTAAATTTAATGTTCAATGTAAATTTTTTCATTTAATTCCTACTAATTTACTGATTTTGTCTTTAATGGCTTTAAGATATGTACAAGATCTATTTAGGATTATTGTTGTAATTAAACCAACATAAATATAATCTTTTGATTTTTAGTAAAATTTTCATCTTATTTTATTTATATCATTTAATCAACTTATTTTTTATAGTAACCAATTTATTTTGATAGTAAGTTGCTTTGCATCTTTGTAAGTCATAAAATTGCTTCAAAATCAAGTCATAACCACTATCAATTCAAGTGAGGATGAAATAAAGACGCCCTGTCTTGACTAAACTATTGGGGAATCATAGAAGAAACCATTTTTTAGAATAAAGATACTATTAAATACAAGTCAAATCAAAATTTAAGGAGAAAATGTAGTGTGATAAATAGTTAGAGGAAAAAAGAAAATTAAGGTATTATAAAGATGTAATCAATCCTAATCTAGAAGATCAAAATTATCTATATGTTTTGCCAAGAGTAAAGAAAAAAAATAAGCATTGCTAAAATAAGCACAAATTCTCACGAGCTCCATAGTAAAACTTGGCATTGGTCAGTTCCTAAAACGGGATGAAAGAGTGTGTCACCTTTGTGACACTAAGAAGGTTGAAGATGAAAATCATTTTCTCTTAGATTGTCCAGCCTATACCCATATTAGATCTCATTTTCAAAATATTTATCACACTACCAAGCTTCCTAACCTCTTAACTCAACAAAAGTATGGTGATCTTGGAAAGCTTCTCTTAATTCTTTTAAAGCACAAAAACAAAATTCTAAAGAATCACAAGTAATCACTTACCCTCTTAAGATCACGTAGACCAATTCGGTCTTACTGGACGTTAATCATTATCATCATCATCATAAAAGATTTATTTATATTCTTAGTATAGTTTTTAAATACATAATTTACTTTTATCTTTTTTAAACTATTTTTTTTTATCAAATTTTATTTTATTTCATTTCTAATTAACTTACTTTCTTAATAAACTTCTTTTGAAACAAGAAAAAACTATTTTTTTTTATGAGATTTTATTTTTTTCATTTCTAATTAACTTACTTTCTTAATAAACTTCTTCTCAAAGAGTATTTTTCTTAATTGTGAAGATTGTTTTTTGAAATACCATAAAAATGCAAAATCAATCTCATTTGTTAACTTCAATATTTACCAAAAACATGTAGAGAAACTCTTTCCCTTGAAATTTCGTTTTACATTTGTTATTTATAATTAAGGATTAACATTTCAATTTTTAAAATAAGTTTACTTTTAATTTTCAATTTGTAAATAAAAATAAATAAATATCTTTTAGATTTTTATTTCAATTTTTTAAATATTAAAAAATAAAAGAAATTTAATTAATAAATTGTTTCTAGTTATGGTTAAGTGGAAGTGGAGTATTTAGTAGCGTTTACATAATACTGAAATTATACCTAATATAAACCAGAGAAATTAATCTCAAAATTACTTATAAGTATCTCTTAAAAAATGTTTTAAGGTGATAATTGTTTAATGGACATCAATAAATTGTTAAATAGGGATAATTCTTCATTCCTCATAGGGATAATTCTTCATTCCTCATAAAGTAAAAAAACACATCAAGTATGTATTGCATTTTTTAATATTGTCATCAAACTTGAGTTAAGTCCTCCGCATAAGTTCCAATAGAAATTGAAAAACGAACTATGAAAACATGTTAATTAACTAAAAGTGTTAATTGACAACTTCAATTCACAGCAATTTTGAAAACTATAGAAAAAGAAGCTATGTACATTATAAGTATATAAAATACTTTGTTAACAAATCTTGTTTTCTCATAATGTTAATAAAAAGACCACTATGAATACAATTAAAGGGTGGAAAGTTGAATCGTCTAAAAGAAGGCAGGAGATCATTAGGAAGGAGGCTAGTGCAGGTCTCGACAAGGCCTTAGTGGTAGATGCTTTTCGGGCTGCTCGGGTTCGCGTTGGTTGTGCAGTTCGAGCTGTTCGAGATGCGGTTTGAGCGGCGTAGCAGCGGCTATCAGTAAGTGCTTATCGTTGGTGCTTGGCTTCTCTTGGCTTGCAGAAAAGGTGATGAACTTTTAGAGAAGCTACGTTGGTGTGAACTTTTAGAGAAGCTACGTTGGTGCTTGGCTTCTCTTGTCTTGCAGAAAAGGTGATGAACAAAAGGAAGGAGCAAGTGAGCAAGGTATCAGGTTAATTATTGTCAAGGTGGAGATTGTTGGAATTTGGTGACAACGAATTCCCAAGAACAGTTTTTTAGATCCTATTATTCTGAATTGGTTTTAACTAAATGAGACCAAAGATAGGAGGACATTCAATAGATTAGTTTATTGTGTAAATTGTTATAAATTTGTGTATTCCGGTAGAGGTTGAGAGAGATGTATGAGTGAAGTGATGTAAATCTCCATGATCTAAATAATAAGACAATCAATACCTCTGCCTTAAAATCTCTGTGATTGTTGATTGTCTTACCTGAATTGTGTATTCCACATTTGCAATTCTAACAATGTCTTTATACCTATGTGAACCTTCTCTAAACTTATAATGTTCATTGTTAAAAGAAATAGGGCATTGACGTTATATAATTATTGTTTATATTTATATTCAAGATAGTCCAAAAATAATTTTTGTGACTTAAGTAAACTCACCTTTTGTAAACTTATAATGTTCATTGTTAAAAGAAATAGGGCATTGACGATATATAATTATTGTTTATATTTATATTCAAGATACGACAAAAATAATTTCTTGTCACTTAAGTAAACTCGTAGTATGGATGCTTTTAATTCTCAAAACGTTTTTAAAATATATTTAAAAAACTTATAATGTTCATTGTTAAAAGAAATAGGGCATTGACGATATATAATTATTGTTTAAATTTATATTCAAGATACGGCACTTAAGTAAACTCGTAGTATGGATGCTTTTAATTCTCAAAACGTTTTTAAAATATATTTACAAATTTTTATCTGTAAATTATTTTATTAGGTGATTTTATCGTCTCATCTATTTAAATATGGGATTTGTGAAGTATTAAATAAATGTAAACCTAATTTGATATTGGTAGTGTATTAAAACACATATATAAATGATAAATAATGCATATGCATACATAAATATGCAATTAAATATCCCTGAACTATGCTAAGAATTTGGAAAATTGTCCTCAAATGAGATGCAATATTGATGAGCCATCCTTGAGAGCCACCGCTACCGAGCATCCTTCTTGGGAGGTCTGACCTCACATCCCACAAAAAAAAATTGCATGTTAGTAGAGCAACAGGTCTGGAGGCACTGTAAAGAGTTTTTCTGTCAAACAATGTTGCATGTTCTCAGCAATAGTTTTTTCAATTAATATCGATCATTTAAATTAGAAAACGAGTAGTAGAGAAGGGGTTCTTTCCTTGGCTGGCCTTATGCAGTTATGGAAGCGATTTTAGAGTTTAGGCGAAAGTGGTAAACATTGAAGAGAGAAATTTTCTATTCTAAACTTTGCACATTTGTCAAACCTAAAATAAAAATCTATCACTTAAATTTTCAGTACAAAATTGAGCAAAAATGTTTATATTTTCTTTTCATCATTTTAACATAAATAAATATATATGATTTTATTGGTTGCTCAAAAAAATGTTTTCTACAGTTCATAT
The DNA here is from genome assembly GCA_010110895.2 of Picea sitchensis. NCBI lineage: Eukaryota > Viridiplantae > Streptophyta > Pinopsida > Pinales > Pinaceae > Picea > Picea sitchensis. Next base: position 5,574 of record SNQJ01S0189375.1, on the reverse strand, counting down.
TATGAAGGAGATGTGTAATTTCTTCAGTCCTCATCATAGAATTAACTAATAACATTTAAAAAAAATATTAATAACAAAAGAAATATTTCAATGTAGATTATAAATAAAATATTTTTATATCCATTTTAAATAAAATAATTCTAAATCAAATATATATAGAGAGAAAGAAATAGAGTAATT
>SNQJ01S0189373.1:7093-18233 GCA_010110895.2 Picea sitchensis | reverse complement strand
GAGGTGTTTTAGAAGAAGGAGCATTATTCTCTCTATAGATGTTGGGATTGGTCCTTCTAGTAGCCATAGCCATATTTTTACTTTCAACATTTCTTACCACCTTAAATGCATTCTTCAATGATTTGAGTTCCCAAAGGCGAACCTCATGTTGAATGTTATCCTTTAAAGTTCCTATGAATACATCAATTAAGTGCGCATCTGGAATATATGTTAACTTTATATTCAATCTTTGGAACTTCTCAATGTGCTCTGTAACTGAACCCTTTTGCTTGTGATTTATCAATTGGCTAAATAAGGTATTGCTCCTTGTATCCTCATAGTGTGCTATCATTTCTTTCGTGAAAATTGTCCAAGTGACAAGTGATTTGCGAGAACAAATCCATCCATACAATACAAATTGATTGTGTTCTAAATATAAAGAAGCAATTCGTACCTTTTGTGTATATGGTGCATTATGTAGATCAACGAATTGCTCCATCTGAAGAATCCATGTGATTGGGTCCTTGCCATCAAACTTCCTCATATCGATCTTAGGAACGTGGTTGGTCTTCAACCCAAAGTTGGAATTTCTCTATTCTTGATTCACCTTCCTTGTGTCCTCATCATGAATTTCATGGGATACATTTTCACTTTCAGGTGTCCTCTCTATTATGAAAATTTTCAATCCTTCCATGATCTCCCCTTTTAAACCCTCCATCATCTCTTGTAGTTCATATTTTGTTATTGTCTTCTTTTGTAAATCATTTATGTCCCTACGCATTTCTTCACCTTCATCAAGAGTCCATGTCAGATTATCTTTAGGATTATTTGGTGTAGAAGTTCCCTTTTTGGGTGGCATGTTGGCCAGGTATCACTTTTGAACCTTGATTTTGAGGTGGTTCTGCTAGAAAATATTTCTTCTGCTGTATCTCTAGATTTTTGGTCCTTATGGGTATGAACATTTTTTTTTTAGTTCTCTGATATTTCTTCTTTGCAATGCCATAGGTCTGATCAAAATTGGATGTGCCAAGTGGAATTTATGGTAACTTCCCCACAAATTTCTGGTTTTTGGCCTTTCCGGGAGATGTCATTTGTATAGCATGCCCTGCACAACATAATTGATATAAAATTATGAAACTAATACTATAAATACTAAAGACTGTCCACTATATAATTCAACTAATCTCACTCACTTTGGATACTCTAGGAAGAAGTTATGAGTTTTTTACTTGGAACACCTTCTTGAGACTAGTCAATAGGACTAGTCAGATACCCTATCTTCCACAAGGTGTATCTACAAACGTACGGCGAACCAGAAGATGAAAGTTTTACCATAGATACCTTACTAATTTATGTTAATATGCTCTGGAGTTCAGATTCTAAAACGTTATAGAAACAATTTTATAGTGAAAATTCCACAATGACTCTGTTCAGGATGATTCCAGAACCCTATCGTGCACAGGATGTATCTCCGAAATTATAAGTCCTCAAGAGATGAAATTTTAACCCAACGTACGTCGATCCGTATACTAAATATCCTCCAAGCAATTCCTTTTGAAACATTGTATAAATAAAATTATAGCAAAAATTCCAAGGTTTCTCATATGTATCAGTGAAACCCCAAGACCTTGAGCTCTGATACCATATGTTAAGAACCAAATATCAATATAGCATAGAAAAACCTCAGAATAAGTATTCAACACCTTGAAAAAGAGAGAAATTCAAATAATAATCCTCTTCGAGGGGGCAACCTCCTTATGCCCACATAAATGTACAATTCCAAGATGATTCCAAATGAAAATGTCTCCTTGGTATATACAGGAGACTAGGAGGTATAATTACAACTAATGGAATAAAGCTGACATAAATAAAATAACATTACTAATGTAATATGCCCCAATTAAGGGGTAATTAGCCAATATTAGGGCTTAACAACACAACTATTTCCAATATAAGATAATGCTCCCTTCCCATGCGTCTTTTTTTGTTTTTTCATATTCAAATGAATTCTTTGATACAGAGGAGGAAATGAGTATCGCAAGTAAGAAAAACTAGTTCCAGTAGTGGAACATACCTATGCTCAATTCAAGGAGTTGCATGCGAGAGATGGAAACTTGGGGGAATGTTCCCTCCTGGGTATAGGGTTTCAAGTTGCAAAGGATATAAATGAGGCTCTTCTTGGTTGAGGATGAAAAACTGTTGGGGCTAACGATTTATAACGCAAAGAGAGAACCAAAAATAGGCTCAATACTGCAAGAAAAGGCATGACTATAAAATCACAACTTAATGTCAAAAAATGTCCATTTTTCATAATCTTAGTTTATTTGGTTTGAGAAAGGGGAAAAATTGTACCAAATAGACATCCTTTCAAATCCTATTTATGAGTGAGAAAGAGACAATTTCACTCGACAATCTTTTCACTTTTCGAAAACGAGTCATAAAAGAGATCAAATCAAACTCGCTTGGGAGTCCTCTAGGTATAGGTCAACATGTTTATGAGTGAAAAATGAAATTCAACATAAATTCATGTATTATCTATAAGGGACTCCCGGTCCTACGAAAAAAATCTCTACATGGACACCAAATGAAGCAGAGGATATAACTAGGGTACCCATGTTTGGTAAGTTTCTACCATTTGGTAACGACACTTCTAGTAGTAGAAAGAAAGTTTTGTGTCGCTAAAAAATGGGTTCATACCTAAGGAAAATGAGAGACATTTATAGGACAATGTGAGTGTGTGTGATGGAATGGATACCTATCCTATATGTTGGGTAGCGAAAATACCTATCCGCAGTTACGAATGGTCGACATAACGCTAAAAACCGCAAGAATCCCTGGTGAAAACTACAAAAACCAACTCAATCCACTGTTGTATTAGTCCATTATGAGAAAATATTATCCGAAACTATGTAAAGTGGGTAAAAATTGCTATAAATAGTGACAAAAACCAAATTTTACTATGTCATTTGACTTTTTTACCCAAATAGTGGATTTTGGACCAAATTGCCTCCAATATTCAACTAGTGATTGCAGGAGGGACGAGTGACATAATCAACGACCATATGGACTAGGTAATTCCTCTTACATCCTCTTTCTTTCTAGTGGATTACATTTTGTATTTAGGTTTGAATTTTTTATTTATCTAGGGGGTAAATTAAAATTTTAAGTGTATGTGGGCTACCATTCATCGGGTCGCGTATACGCGTGATTATATGCGGCTGTCTAAAAGACATCCAGTGTATACCCATCCCTATAGGAGAATGTGAATGTTGCAGCCTGCGTATATGTCCATAAACAATGTTTTTGATGGTTTCTAACTCAAAAATTGATGTTTCTCTTGCAGGATGGTGCTAGAGTGGAGGGAAAGGAAACATGAGGAGGTAGATGTTGTTGTGGAAAGAGATATGGGGGCCCAAATGGCCTTGAAAATATGTGGGTTGTATAAAATTTGGGCACTCAAAGGGACGAGGGCTCAAGTGAGGTTGCTACAATTGCTCGTGGATTACTGGGATCCAAAGAGTAAGAGCTTCAACCTTGATGGGAAACCCTTAACGATTGAAGTCAAGGATATTTGTTTCTTGATAGGGTTGTCACGTCAGGGTGAGGTGGTGAACCTAAAATCCTAGAGAGGTGGTAGTAGTATGAAGATAGAAGAATACATAGATGCTCACTGCATTGCAGAGACTGAGAAGGTCAAGAGTCAACTCCCCATTTGAGCGATAAATAATCTAAGCCTCAAGATTTTTTCCTCGTTTTGACCTAGATCAGAGGATTGACCTCATTGCACCAGGCATTGAGGCCACTTATGTTCTACTCTGTAGAGTGTTTGATACCCACGGTGTATGATTGGTGCACCTCGCTATTGGCTAACATGAAGATCTAGTTGAAAAAATGCAAATAGGGTGATAAGAGGAACTTTGAGTTTGCTTCCATCTTGTGTAGCTTTTTCTTCGAGCAGGCTCCAGTTTTGGGACCTATATTTGAGATCATTCCTTGAGGACCTTGCGATCTAGCCATGGCATAATGGACCAAGGTGATGAGACGACAGAGGGGAGGTAGGGTTCCCACACCCTACAATGATGATTTATTTTACTGGTAGAGATAACAGGTCGTTTCTCTAGATGACTACCTATATGTAGGGATCGACTTTAGAGGGGACCCTGACATGCCATTACCACAAGGGATTTCCTATGGGGACATAGGTATGTCAAAGTTTTTTAAATATTTTATTTTTTTTAATTTTTTTATAGGAAAACAAAATTATTTTTGGATGATGTTTAAGTACTAACTAGAAATGTATGTGACATAGACGTAGGTCCAAGACGGTCGGACAGGCTCCCATGAAATTGTCGTAGGCACTGGGGAGATGAGGCGGTGGGAGGAGAAGAAAAAGGAGTCCTTCAAAATGTGCAGGGAAACCTGTCTCATTTGACATAAAGGATTTCGATGGTTAAGGTAGAGGATCTTCCAAAAGCTATGAAATGACAGGTGGTTTGTGTGCCTAGAGCTGGGTATGACTCTTTCGGCGTCTCACAAACATCATATTTTTTTATCATGACACACATCCAACGACACAAGCATAGATGTCATGGATTCTATGTTATCGGTTGTATATATGTGTTGAGGGTGTTGGCCCCAATTTTGTACTATAAACATCATATTTTTGGAAATATATATAAAACATGGTTCTTCAGATTTACTTATGTGTCAATGTGTACAATGATGAGAATGTTTTCTTTGCTTTAGTTATGTGACAAATGCCAATCTAAAACTAAAATAGTATATGCATTAGATACTTAATTATAAATCCTAGGTGTGTGATGATAGGTAATAAAATCAAACTGTTATTCTAAACGGCGTACCCATAGGAATCGTCGAAGTAATGTAGGGTCATGCACAAGGTAACTATCGTTCAATTGATGTACTACTAACTAGGAATCTAGGAGAATCTCAAAAAAGAGTATACCATATGAAATGACATCGCGCAAAAGTTATATAATGATGCTATATTTGGCCACATTATTCGTGGATGGACCTAGGCATATGCCACCAGAAGACACGAGTAGACCCTCGGGTGAGTAAACAACCCAAGCGACAGAAGCTAGGTTTCATGTATGGCGAATGGATTCGTCTGCAAATACTAAGTAGACGGAAGGCTGTGTTGACATATGCCAACTAAGGGAAAACTAGATAAGTAAGCATAAGACAAAAACAAAGGGAAAATATATATACACTAAATTACATTAGTATATAAAGAGTTACACCGAAGATTTGGGCTCAAACATAATATCTTTTCAATTAGAGCCCATTCTTGGGCCTGGCCAACATGTTCCCTTCATAATATTCTAATTCATTGGCTCCTTTTTATAAGACACGTCGCATGATATAGGGACTGTACGACATGGGTTTGAACTTTCCTGCCCCCAATCGTTCTTTGGCTTGATCATATAAAAGGACCAAGTCACCCTCAACGTACAACCGAGGACAAAAAAAATTATCGTATTGGACCTTGACACATCTCTTATTCCCTTCGATAGCCATAGAGGCATCTTGACATTTCTCGTCAAGGCTCTCTAGGTGTACGATGCATTGCTCGAGATCGAAAGTGTCAGGGAGGAGTGCAACTACCAATAGAAGAGAATGGATTTCACATTCAATAGGTAAGATTGACTCCACACCATGTACTAACTAGAAAGGAGAAAATCCAGTGGAAGTCTTAACTAAGGTTCGGTATGCCCAAAGTGTGGGATATAGCATAATATGCCAGTCAAATTTGTTCTGGCTGACGGTTTTATGAAAAATGTTTTTGAGAGACTTGTTTACGACCTCTACATGTCCATTTTCTTGGGGGTAGTAAGGGGAATAATGACCATGTTTAAACCCCATATTGGATGTTATCTCTTCCATCATTTGATTCTAAAAGTGACTTCCATGATCAGTGACAATTTCACTCGGGATTCCGAACCAAGCTATAATTGTATTGAATACGAATAAGGTGGCAATCTTCCCATCGGATTTAACTGTAGGCATGGCCTCGACCCACTTAGTACAGTAGTCTATGGCCACAATAATGTGTTGATTCCCTCTAGCCGAAGTTGGGTTGCAATCCACAAAGTCCACCCCCCACTTAGTTAAGGGACCAACGATAATGACTGGATGGAGAGGGGTTGGATGCGAGTGCATTTTTTGAGTGAAAACCTAGCAAGGGTGACACTTCTTAACCTCTTCAACGCATTATTGAAAGATAGACGACCAAAAATAATTGGCTCGTAAAATTTCCTGTGTTCTCGCAAGCCCGAATAGATTACCACCACAAGCCCCACTATGGAAATCATTAAGGATTGACTCAGATTCTTCATTATTTAAATAATGACACAAGATATTGTCTATTCCTCTATGATACAGAGTGTCACCAAAGATAAGGTAATTCTTAGATTGGTATCATACATGTCATCGGTCATCTCGTGAGAGATGCTGAGGAAAATTCAAAGTTTGAAGATAGAGAACAATGTCTCCATACCAGGGGTCAGACGACGAGACAAGGAAAATGTGTTCATTCAAAAAATAATCAACATGAATAACAACATCGTCTAATCGTGGGAAGTTGGATATTAACTCTGCAAAGACTAGATATTTCTTGGATTTTGCAAAAGTGAAATCGAGATCAAATTCTTGTAAAATGACAATCCATTTATTGTATTTTCCCCCTATGATATGCCTGGTAAGGATGTATTGAAAGGGATTGACATCGGCAACCATAGTAGTTTTTCAAAGAAATATATAATGACGTAATCTTTGGACTGCATGGATGGCAGCCAAAGCTATCTTTTCAATGTGAGAATATTTGAGCTCAGGACCAACTAAGTTTTGACTAAGATAGTAGATGACGTGCTTGCGGAGCTCATCATCCTCCTGAACCAAAACCATATCAATCGTCTCTTTGGGTGTGGTGACATAAAGCAAGTAATCTCATGAATGAGTCAGGTCCACCATATGGGAAGGGTAGCAAATCTTGAAACCTTGAAAGCACCACCTCTCATGGAGGTAAGGGAACTAGCAAGATCCCCATAAATATATCTGACACTAAGAAGGTATCGAGGGGATATCCCTTCAACCGACCTCACACAACCTCGTGATTAACTCCAGTGTAAGTGGAGCCTCCTGATATTACCGATTATATAGTGGATTTCTCTACTCCCTTAGTCAGACACATATGTTTATTTAATAGCCTTGGATAAGTTTACTCACAAAATCCTATTCCAAGGCACTAAATCCTAAGCTAGTTTGTGCACCCTAGAATATAAAATCATTACTAATCAATTTTAAATTATAGCATTAATTTTAATGGCCTTGCTTACTCAAAAGGTGTGGTCGTGAAACTAGTGATGTTATGACTCAACAAGAAAAATAAATAAATATGAATACAATGAAAAGTAATAACTTCAATTTCCAATAAATGATAAAAATCCAATTCTCAATTCAATTCTGCAATTATAAATAAAAATGCAATCTTTCTTTACATGCACTAAGATAAATGACAAAAGACTCAAGAGATCAAAATTCCAATCAATGTAAAATGCCTAATATTTTTGTATTTTCAATATAAGAGAATGAAAATGCAAGGACTGAACATCTGCTTGATATAAAGACTCTACTGTGTATAAACAGAGACAACCCAAGTAGGATATCAAGAAAAAAAACAACCAGCCCAGGGTGCAAGGACAATCAAAATGAAAAGATGATGAGAAAGGCACCACCCAAAAATTCAACCAAAGACAGGTTTCCTGTCATTCCACAAACACTTAACAGTCACCACAGAGACCCAAGAAGACTCAACAATAATCAAAACCTACCCAACAACCACCAAACCTAGTAAGCACGCAAAAAAGGTTGATGTACATGATTTTTCAAAGGAAAAGCACTTATGTACGCAACTTGCAGAAGTAAAACACGTGTATGTACATGACTGTCAAGAAAAAACCCGCGTATATGTGTCAAAACAAAGATAGGCTAAGGAGAAGGATAAGAAACTCAGACCCTGGGTGAACATAGGTTGTCAAGCAATCATACGACAAGAAACTCACTATGAATGAGAGAAATCTAAGGAGAAAAACACTCCAAACCTCAAAAAAGAAGATTCAATTCCCCAGTATGATCGCCAATTCTGTTACGAGTAAAATCTCTCTATGGCTAGGGGTAAACCACAACAGATGAAAATGATTGTAGAAATAAACTCTAATCTGAAGTATGCTATATAAGAAAATATGATAACAAGACAATATAAGAGGTCTACCTCATCCATACATTCGATGAAGTCCACCGTTGAGCACTTGACGGAAAGTGATATACCTGCAACTAGTCCTCAACAACCAAGCAACGCAAGCATATGCTGATAATATATAATGTTGGGACATTTGATAGCATAATCCATCAACATTGATAAAAAATACATGCATGGAATAATAATTCAAATATTTGCGAGATATTCATTGGATGAGAAAATAGTATTTATATTAAGATATAATCAATAGAAGTGAATGAGTTACAAACTTCTATGTCGGCACGGTTCGGAACCAAGAAACTAAGTTCCTTCCAGTTGGGCCTCCACCACTTCAATCCTCCACCAAAGCCAAGCTCATATAAGAGAGACAATGAAGTTCTCAATCAATAAGGGGAGACCTTGGGGGATGAACAATGTGTTCAGACTTAAAGGAGAAAGGGATGCAGACTCAATGTGAAGTGAATAATTTCTCCAGATTAACTTTGCTCTCAAAGTTGAATTCTTTCTCCACTTTTCCATAGCTTGAATTTGGCCCATTTATAGCCTTCAAGTGGAACTGAAGGGCCGATTCAGAACATTTCCAGTAAATGGAAGGCCAAGGATAATTGATCTCTCATGACTTGACATGGAAACCCGACACCATTTTTCAATTTTGGGCACATTTCCTGATGTACGCGGGTTGTAGGGGTGCAACCTGCGTATACTCATGTTGTATAGTAGGAAGGGCACGTATATGTGGAAAAATATTTTCTTTAGCTATGGGATTTGCAAAAAGGGAACTTCAAGTATGCATAGGAAAATGGAAAAAGGCCCTCTATGCAAGATTGCATGGGGTGAGACAAATCTTGCTATAACATAGGAACAGATGAATCTTATGGCTCTTGATCACGTTCTCTGTAATTGGTCCATAGGCTAGGACTAGTTCAACTGGAAATATTATAAAAAAAATAAATTATTATTTATAATTATAATATTTTTTATTTGAAAAATTAAATAATTTAATTTAAAATAAAAATAGCATATATCAAATTGAATTAATTAAACTTTTAAGGATAGGTTAGATAAATTCTTAAAACAAAATATTTCAAAACAAAAATATTTATATTATCTATTATTGTTTCTTTCGATTTTGAAGTCTTGTATGTGGATGATATGTTGTCGATAGGAAACAACAAGGAGATTATACATGGTGTAAAAACTCAGTTGTCCTCTAAGTTTGAAATGAAGGATCTTGGTGCTGTAAATTTCATTTGGGCATGAAAATTAAAAGAGATCAATAAAAGAGGAAACTTGGACATATGTTGAGACAATATTGCATAAGTTTAATATGTAGGAATGTAAGTTGGTTCCTATTCATGTGGGTGTAAAGTTATTTGTAGATCAATTTCCAAAGATGAGGAAGATGACATGTCACGTGTTCCATAAGCCAGTATGGTTGGCACTTTAATGTATGTAATGGTATGTGCTAGACCAAAAATTTCACACGCAGTGGGAGTTTTGAGAAGGTATATGTAAGAATCAAGAAGAGAGCATTGGACAACACTAAAGAGGATTTTTAGGTATTTGTATGGGAAAAATTGCACATGCAATGGGAGTATTTATATTGGCACATGCAATGGGAGCAGGTATATTTCAGAATCAGGAAAAGAGCATTGAACAACAGTAAATAGGACTTTTAGGTATTTGTCTAGCACTAATAGTTATGGATTATGCTACCGATTATCGAAATAATTCCATCTCCGACTTTCGAAACTTGTGCCCCTCCTGTCCATTTACTTTCGTTTGTTTCCTCCTATCCATCTCCATTCGTTTGTGGCCTTCCCTATCTCTCGAACCTCCATCTGTGATATTTCATCATTTATTTAAAGCAGGGTGGCATGGGGTGGCACCTCTATCCCTCAATTCAAACGATTCCACCATTTTCCCACGCCATCCCCCGTTTCGCCTTACTCCAATGCTGTACTCAGAATGAGTACAAACAAGTGAAATATTCCTATGTTGCAATAGTTTTCAACCATGAACAGGTCACAATAGTGGAAGGTTCTAGGTTCTAGTTGATCATGCTAATTGTTTTAGTCACTCTATGTCAAATGAATGACTAATTTTAGTGTTTTAGATAAGCTAATCGAGGTTCTTTTTTTCAATGGGTTTAAATATGTTTAATTTAATTTCCCACACAAAAATTTCATGTTCTTGTGTTCTGGAAGCTTAATTTTCTTCTCGAAGGAAGATCGATCCTTAGTCTGCATTACTCGGCTTAGTTTGTAGTTTGTGGGAAGATCGATCCATCAATCACATTACCATTTGATTTGCAGTTTGCAAGAAGATCCATAAATCAATAAACGGGTTGACATCCATTGCATTTAGATTTAGGTAATACCAATGCCAATATTATTTATGACAACGAATTAATTCTTAAACTGCAATATGATCAGTTATTTTGTTTTTGCTATATTCTGAAACCCTTAATGGCAGTTGCACCAGTACGTGGATCGAACTGGTAGAATTTCTCAAACATTTTGAGAAACTCAAGAACTATGAGGTATGAGATGCTAATGTGACCTACTAATGTTTATGCAAAATCGCTCCTAGAATGTTGTTTCAGAAAATGATATGAGGATATTTCAGCTAGAAGGAAACCCCAGATGAACTTTGAGCATGGTTAACACAAAACATGTGAAAAGTGAGAAGCACATGAATAAGTTTCCATCATCAATATCAATAAACATAAAATAATTCATTGGTCAATCCATATTCTCTCAGTATTCCTTTCTCATAATGCCTTTGTATAAGATATTGAAATTGTAAAACATGCAGTCACTAGACACATCACGATTCATTTTGACTATGGTATCCAATATATCCAGTGTAAAATGTGTG
>SNQJ01S0189372.1:0-18233 GCA_010110895.2 Picea sitchensis | reverse complement strand
ATAAAATAAAGTACCCAGAGGGTACAATTCAAGCATTAAGTATGCAAGCAACTTACAACTTTCCAGTGTAAGTCAAATTGCCTAGGATGGGAGGAATTGTTCCAGTAAGATGATTATCACTCAAATCCTTGTAATAAATATATTGATGTATCAGTACACTAAAGCATAAACCATAATTATATAATCAAATCTTCGCTAGGTATAAAAAAAAATTGATCAATGAAAGAAGGAATATGAATTGATTCTATATAAGGAATATACTGACAATATCCAATAACATTATACGTTTTTATTGAGCTAGAATTGCATGCATTTTAAGGGAAGAGGTTACTTTCAATCAGATTAGAAGAAAATTTTGTAGAAGTTGATATTCAGCAAACACTTTACTTACAGAACAGCCAGAGCCTGCATGAGACCAATTACTTCAGGAATCCTTCCTGTCAACTTGTTTCCTTGCAGTGGCCTATGGAAACCACTTAAAAATTAGGCTATGACAACTAAATCAAACAATTTAATGCCATTCATTGAATAGTACATATCATGAAACTAATTACAATACTTAGACAACCTGCATGATGTTATATCCCTACTTATTTAACAAAAAAATTATGATAGTTATTCTCTTTCACTAAAATAATATACAATAGAGGGAAGTCGTATCAATGATGGTATAAGACAATAGAATGCAACTTAGCTCTGGAAATTTTTATACTTACAGAGTAGACACTTGTAGAAACCCAATGTTAAAAGGAATCTTTCCTATGAGTTGATTGTATGACAAGTCCTTGATAAGAACACCAGCCCCAATACAACAAGTGCTAAGTATGCAAGATTCATGCATCAAAATGTATATGTTCATACATTTGTTCATTTATAACTCAGTTAGAAAAATCAAAAAACATACAAAATCTCAACGATTGTACAGTTTCCGATATTATTGGGAATAGTCCCTGTCAAGTTGTTGCTTCGCACATCACTGCATGACAGATTAAAATATGTAAAGGTCAAAAAAAATTCAGCTACTACCAAGAATCTTTTAGGTTAAATCCTTTAATGTACTAAAACTACTACATCAAGATGCAACAACTTAAGGGTCAATGCTCTAAAAAGTAAAAACACCTATATCTACTCCAGAAGATACAAGTGTTGTGTGACTTACAAGTACCACAACCCTGTCAACTGACACATGTCAGGTGAGAGTGTTCCAACTAAGAAGTTGTTGCGCAACCCCCTAGAAATTATAAAAATATGTTAATTTTAGCAAGAGCTCCAAATTTGGTTTGCAAGAACAATACTGATTAACTTGAAAGTTTCCTCCAAGACTTAATAGGAAAATAATGACACTTTATACATAACAAGGGAACAATATCCTTTCCCATGGTCCAAATCTTTTCAGTCATCTTCACCAATCTTTTCAACAAAAAGTTGGACAAATTAAGTGTTTTTGTAGAAGTGAAGTGCATTAGCAACCTGACATGTTACCTGTATAATCTAGAAAATCTCCCTTCACATGTAAAATATTTCATAATCAGCTTCATCAAAGGGGCATACTTGTCAAGAAGATGTCTGAAAGGAAAAACATGCTTAGGAGCATCTCCGACATTTGGTTTTAGGAACAATTTATAGTCATCAAGATCTAATTCCACGCCCTTGAACCAAGTTTCACCATGATTTGGAATACTTGTGGCTGAAGAAATAATGTCTGCTGGAAAACTGAACTCTATACCTACTATGACAACCTTGTCTATGTTGAAATTGTGGGCAAAAAGGCTTGTCAAAGGAACATGACACCCAACCTCTTAGATCTTCTCACAAAACTTCATACAACAAACATTTATAAAACATCTTTTGGAAAATGGAGAAGCATTGATTTCTCTTAGGTTGGATGGCTCAAACCTTGAATGATGTCCTCCCTTGTGCACTTTCTTTTCACTCTCTCTTTCACTCTCCATGAAATTTGTTGAAGGATAGTACCCTAGCCAGATGATTCTTGATGGAAAAGATGGATTTTAAGGTTTGAATAATAAGGACACGATGATTTTGAAAGCAAAGTTGAGTGTAATAATGATGTGGGAGTTTCCTCAAAGGTTTGAGGAGGCAAGGTGAGTATGATGTTAAAAATGTAAGTCTATTTCATGAGATGAATATGGGGAAGTGAGGAGTTTGTCAATTCTTGCAATGAAAACGTAGTGGAAGGATAGGGTTTGATGAAATTGATGGTGAATGAGTAGGGAATGATAGGAAATGTTTAGTTAGGGTTTCATGGAGGGTAAGTGATAGTGTAATACAGTAAAGGATAGGATTCATTTACTAAAACAATGGAATATGAAAACTGCTAAAAAATTTGCTGGAGAAAACCCTTAGAAGAAATCACTTTATCCTTGATGAAATTGCTTGAGAAGATGGTGTAGATGATCACTTACTGTTTGTGGAAGCTTATGATTGGGAGTGGTAGGAGAGGGGGGGAGTCTCATTGATCCCAAAGGAAATTTCCAGACATTTTCATGGGGGTCGCGTGGAACTACGCCCTCTTGAACTATGACATTTGGAACTACGCCCCTGGAACTATGCCCTATGGAACTATTCCCTCTAGAACTACACCCTCTAGAACTACTCCCTCTGGAACTATGACCTCTGGAACTATGACCTCTGGAACTATGACTTGTGGAACTACGCCCTCTAGAACTATGACCTCTAGAACTCTGACCTCTAGAACTACACCCTGTAGAACTATGACTTGTGGAACTATGACATGTGGAACTATGACCTATTGGCGACGGAAGTCACTCCTGGATTGCTAGCAGGAGTAGAGCCCGACGCCCATCAGTTTTTATGTCACGATTGTTCATAGATGGGTGATCAAATGGAAGGAAACTCGAAACAGTAGTGTTCCAACTCTAAAAATAGGCTAGGTATGCATGAGCGAGTGAGGTCTTGCGTAAATTTCAGACAGTGAGTTGTAGTAAAGGGTGAACAAGCGGAAGACTTATGGAGAAGAGTGCGAAAGTCTGTTATAAACAGCAGGTTCCTAACATATTTTAGAAGAAAGCATCCAAACACAAGGTCTTTATGCATTTAAATACAGAGCACCAGAAAATACAATAATGCCACGATAAATCATTTATCATAATAGAAATGCAACAATTCGCGCGACTCAGTCAATCACAAACTTCCCAGCATAAGATGAAAGGAAACTAGACGAGTAAAGAAGAACTGTCTGTCATAAAACAAGAAATCTCATCTACAGATACACACGCTGGAAACTGAAATAGCTGCTAAACATTACAATAGGGAGCTCTGCTCAACCATCGATGGATTACAAAATGGAAAAATGCTTACATATACTCTTTCTTTCCTTTCGCCTAGAAGAGGCGTCTCATAACTTTCAATGGATGGCGTCCCCTCAATCATCTCTGTCCTCTGTTCCCCTGTCATACGCCTCTTTAATTCAGCATGGCTCATGCCAAGGGGTAGCTGAGCCCTTTGAATGTTGACTTGGCATGTGCAGGTTCCTCTGGCGAGTTGAAGACTCGGCGTGGCCTTTCTGAAGAGAACCGGTACAGGGGACCCTCCCAGGTAGACTTTCAACCGAGATCTCCATACTCTGCAATAAATGAGTGATGTGAGTTTTGAGCCATCTTTTCTTTTCTCCATTAATCTTCAGCTGGTACTAGGATTTAGCCTGCATTAAATTGGTACCTGGGACCTCACCGTGCCTTCCTGCTTTCGGGATCGCTTTAAATCCCCTTTTCTGAGCCAAAGTGGCTCCTTGGATTCCCTCGGGAATTACTGCTGCAACAACCCGATCCACATGTCCTTTCCAATCCCTTCGCGGCCTTCAGCACCTAACTGTGACTATCCCCGACTCTGTATCGGAGTTCGGGGTTTCGCGGTTCTAGCTGTCTAGAACTCCTTACCTCCCCAATTCCTGATTTGCGATGAGCTCTCTTTCACGCGCGAGCCCTCCTAAGCTTAACTCCTGACGCATATAACCACGCCTCCACGACCGTGGCTTTACCCTCCTATCGGGCCTTCAGCCTCCAATTTCCCGATGAGCCCTCCGGTGTAGACCATGGTCCATACGACCTCCTTCTATATGACCNTTCAACGTCTCGATACGCAAGTCCCCGAGACTCGTGATTCCCCGAAACCCGATGGCTCATGGCTGCTGACCTGTCAACGGTCTGTTCCCCGCCGCGAAAACCTGCCACCTGCATCCCACACTACGGTCTTTAACTCCGTCGGGAAATCGCGTATTGGGATATCACGATTCCCGTTGTCATGTGCTCGGGACTTTCAGTTCCGCGATCCCCAACTCTGCGGGATCTCTCGCCACGTGTCTCTCCTGACGGATGGTTTCGATCTAGTCGGGAAATCGCGTATCGCGATTCCTACGCGCAAGAGTTCTCTGTCTTAGAAAACTCTGATTCTCCGATGAACCAAACCCCGACTCTCCTCCACACACTAGGGCTTAACCCCGGTGCACTTCTCAAAATCTAACGACTGACGGGATTTTGTTGATCTTCTCTGTAAGATTCTGACCGTCGATTTGTTTTAAGGATGGTTCCTGACTGCTGAAGACAAAACTTTGCCCGCTCGCTTTCTTGACTTACTTCTACAAAAATGGGATTACCTCACGATATGCTCAGGTGCTTCCTGTGCAAACTGCAGACTTGGGTATGCCTAATCTCGAGATAAGACATATCGCTAACATTAGGCTCCATGGGGGATAGAGTCGTCCCTGCGATGCTCTAAGAACTCATTCCACAACTTCAGTGCCTTGCTGTTGGGCTATGGAGTCATTTATTAAGCCGAAAACATAAAAACAAAATAAACACAGAAGTAAAAGACAATATTTACAAACAGAGGAGCCGTCTAAGGCTCAAATAAAACATTTTTTTAGAAAATGCCCATTCACTGCATTGTTGAAAACCTCTTCGCCCTCCAGATCCTACAACCCATAGGTGTTGTTGGAGAAAATCTCAGAGATTTTGAAGGGGCCGATCCAGAGGGCGTCGAACTTGTTGTGCTTGCCTTTATCATGTCTGGGTGCATCCCATTTAAAAACCAAGTCCCCGATCTCGAACTCCTTTTTCTTGACCTTTATGTCAAAAGCCTGCTTGATTTTATGTTGATGACTATAAGTTGCGTCCCTCGCTTGTTCTCTGTTCTGTTGCACTTCCACTATCTGATGAATTCTTCTGATCATATGATCTGGGTCTCCCTCGTAGTCTTGAAATAATTTCGCCACAGGTAAGGCGAGCTGAGTAGGGAAAACTACCTCTGCTCCATAAACTAGTTGAAACGGCGAAGTGCCTCGAGACCTCTTCGTGGTGACACGATTGGCCCACAGAGAAAATTTCAACTTCGAATCCCAGGCTCTTTTGTTATCCTCTAACAATCTTTTGATGATCTTTATCAGGCTTTTGTTGGAGGATTCTGCTAAACCATTGCCTTGGGGATAGTAGGGGGTGGATTGAATTAGTGAGATTTGAAACTACTCACAGAACTTAATTAGAGGTTCAGATTTGAAAGAAGCAGCATTATCGGTGATGATCCTGCTGGGACAGCCAAATCGGGCTATGATATCCTCCAGGAAGCTGATAATTACTTTGTGTGATGCGCTTCTGGTGAGGACAGCTTCTATCCACTTGGTGAAATAATCTGTTGCAGTCAGGATCCATCTGTGCTGACCGCTTGAGGGAGGATGAATTTCTTCGATAAAATCTAACCCCCACTGCTGAAAAGGTGACGAAGCTACTATGGGCTTCAATGGCAGAGATTTGAGCTGTTGCTTCCCTGAGAAACTTTGACATTTGGTGCATGCTTTGATCTCCCTGCAGACATCGGGGAACAATGTGGGCCAATAATACCCCGCTCGGAGTATCTTGTGGGCTGTGGTTTTCCAGAAATGATGACCTCCGCAAAGGCCACTATGAAAATCAAACGTAACTTTCTGGGCCTCCTGAGGGTCCAGACATCTCAGAAATACCCCTAGAGGGTCTTTCCAGTACAAGGTTCGGTCAATGAGGCAATACCTAACTGCTTTGAGCTTAAGATCCCTCGCTTTACTTTTTCCCATTCCATCGAGGGGCTTCAACTCCTGCAGAAAGTACAAAATGTCACGATACTAGGCACATTCTGCCAGCGATAAGGCATCCTGAAAATTCCTGTTGGATGAATCAGCTTGCTCATTGATGAAACTAATCCCTAAGGCTTTGCAATTGGATTCAGCTAGCAATTTGGCTAAACCCTGTCCCTTTACCAACTTGGTGGGCTTAACTTCTAGATCAAATTCTAGAATCTTGGCAATCCATTTTCCTCTTTTTCCATCCATGTCGGGTTGTATAAGAATGTTCTTCACAGAGGCCGAAGGGACATATGCAATGATCTTTGAGTGCAATACATAGACTCTGAAAGCTTTGAGAGCTTTCACCAATGCATAGGCCTACTTTTCTATGATCTCGTACTGAAGTTCTGCGTCTCTTAATGCCCTACTGTAGAAGGCAATCGATTTCTCTTGCCCTTGATCATTTTTCTGCAACAGAACTGCCGCTATTGTAGCATAGGAAGAAAAAGAAAATATCAGGAAATCTTTGGAATAATCAGGACTGATTAGCACAGGTGCTTCAGTCAATGCCTTCTTTATTTGGACGAAAGATTCCCTGGGTTCAATGGTCCATTTTACTTCATTTCCCTTCCTGAGCATGGTTGTGATGTGTTTCACCAGCTCGGCAAAATTTGAGATGAATCTCCTCAGAAAATTAATCTTCCCCAAAAATGCCTGAACCTCTTTCTTAGATCTGGGAAGAGACAGGGCTTGAATTGCTTCTACCCAGCTAGGGTCAATCCTTACTCCTTCCGCTGATACTATATGGCCTAATAGCTTCCCCTCCTTCATAGCAAACAAGGATTTCTTGGGGTTTAAGGATAAGCCATACCTCCAACACTTCATGAAGACCTTTCTCAAGTGGCAGCAGTGTTCCTTGTCTGTCTTGGAGAAGACTGTGATATCGTCCAGATAGATTACCACAAACTGGTCCTTCTCCCCTATGAACGCTACAACCGTCCTTCTCCCATATGAACGCTATATCCATAGCTCAATGAAACATTGCTCCTGGATTCATCAACCCAAATGGCATTTTTGGCATACATGAACGTGCCCTGGGAGTGGTGAAGGATATATTTTCCCTGCCCTCGCATGACCGATATCCGACATTATGTTTTTTAAAACCATCGATCATGGATATCCCGGAGGCACCAATTACCGGCAGGATGTGTTCCATTTTAGGTAGGGGTAATTTTCCTTTCTTCTGACATCCGGTTGATTCCCGGAATCAACACGTAGTCCGATTCCGACTCTTCTTTCTACCGAACTTCAAATTCACAACTATCCAATATCTCAAGGGGACAATAATTTGGGCATCTAATAACTTCTTCAATTCTCTTTCTCCATGACGTAGCACACATGGGATTTATTTGTCTCAACTTCTACTTGAATGGTTTAGCCTCTTCTTTAGTGGGATCTTGTTCTCAATAACAGACGTGTCATATAGGTCTTGAGGTCTTCTATATGTCCATGCAAACACATCAATCACTCCTTTAGCGTACCAAGATATTCGGCCTTCTGCTCTTCCTCGGGGTCAAACCGCTTTGACAATTTGACAAACCTGTGCTTCTCCTGCGAACCAATGTTGTATTCGGTTGTCTCGGTATCTTCACTTGAGAGCCTGCCCCGCCTTTAATGTGGGTAATATCATTCCCATCGAACAATATTTCTAAAGGGAAAAGTCCTCTTGGAATGTGTGGGATTATCAAGTGTGCTTGAATGATCCTCGATGATTAGCAATTTTATTTAAAATTCTCGGCAAGGGTCGCCTAAATCATGAGATTCGGTCAATATGCAAAGCAGAAAAATCGTCCACCGATTGGAGAAACCTTTCAAGTTCGTGAATCATCCTCGAACACTTCCAATGTTTGACATTGTCCGCACTAAGGGCCTATCTTAAGTATCAACATCATTTTATCATAGGCTGCGAGGAAATTTGAGCAAACTAGCTCTGAGACAAAGAATCGCCAAAGTATTTTCTCCCCTCGTTCTTAAAGAAATGTTTAAAGCAAAGAAAAAATTATCAATAAGGTCCCATACTTCATTCCACAATTCCCCGATCCTGATTACGGGCGCCGATAAGCATTCTTTATCTTCTGAATAACCGACTCAGCATCTTCGAATATTGTTACCTCTTCAATTCCCATTTCCGTTGCCCCGATACCCGTAACAAGAGCTTCATATTCTACCACGCTTGTTGGTTACTTCGAATTCCAAAATTTTGTATGATTGTGGATATGACTTCCTCGAATAAGGCGATAAGGAACCACTCCTACGTACCCTTTGCTAGAAGAAGCTCCATCGAAACATTTTCCATTAATGGCTTTGAGGGGAAATCTGATGATCAAGGCTGGGATGTTCTCTGATTTGTAAAGAGCTGTGGGTACCGCATCTACGCGAAACTAGACCCTAAGTCGTCATGAAAAGATGGGGTGATTGGTAGTGTTTGCTTCATTACTGACAATATAGGCCAGCCGGGCTTCTCCTCAGATAACCTCCTGTGTTCCCCTCCCAAAAATGGAATGGTGGCATATGTGAGATCCATCTCAAAGTGTCCCTCTCCTAGCTTTTGATCCACGATTCAGACAACAAAGATAATCAACTTGGGAGAAACGGGCTACCAATATCCATGACCAGCCACCTCTTCATGGGTACCGAATAGGGAAACCAAGTCTTTGATCACTCCCCAGTAATCGCATTCTCCCTTGAACGTGGCGCGAATATAAATCATGATAAGTTCTTTTCACTTCCAAATTCCAATTCTTCCAAGACTACTTTTGGCATAAGGTTATGGAAGCCCCTGAATCCATGAGGCGATTATAAAAGACTTATCATGTATGTTCGTGGATGTGTAGAAGGGAGGGGAAAAATCATCTCAGTCTTCTACCATGAAGCCTAAGATGACGGGTCAGTTTCTATCTGAAGGTTTACCGAGTCGCTAAGGGTCCGGGGACCCCGGATTGTGGTAGCTTGGAGAGGGATTTTTTAAAATCTTCATTCTTGACCAGCTCTAAGAGGGGTACCATGTTCAAATTTGAAGGAGGAGGTAGGTTTAGGAGCTTCTCTCACCTCAGTAACATGCTCTTTGGTTGTTGGTGAAGCACCCTGAGTCTTCTTTTCTTTAGCTACAGAAGTCGCGTTCTCTAGCGGTGTTTTCGCTATAAGATATCGGTTCAGTTGTATCGTAAGTCTTCTTTCCTTCTCGACTGAGATTATAAATTTTATTAGAAGTGTGGACCGCTCTTGTTCTCCAACTCATGAATTTGAGCATTCATCAATGATTCTTCATACACGGACTGCATCAAATGAGGAAAAGGGGAGGGTTTTCGATACAGTGAATCTCAGGGCCAAACTATTCTATCTCCTCTCTTCCTCATGATCAACTAGGTTGTTTTGGAGGGGGGTTTAAACCCTTTGATCTTCTCTCTCGCCCCTTTCCTTTGCCTCGCCAGAAAACCCCAGGCATACCGTTACAGTCGCCCAAACTTTGCCATCATTGTTTTTGGGACTTCTATACATGGGCTTCCCTTCTAATTCCAACCTTTCTATCTTGGCAAAAAGTGATTTTAGCATTCTAGCTTTCTCATCCGCCTCACCGGGCGCGTGGGAGAGGAACCGGATGAGGAAGTTTCATTTCTGTTCTTGGGCGTATTTATCAATTGGTGGTTTCGGGATTCGTTGATGCCTGGTCATATAGATTCTACTTCCACGGCCACGATCCCCGCATGTGGGCTAGCGTAGTTCTCTCTCGTGCCAGTGAGTGCAAACGATCAAAAGCTTAGAGTAAGTGATCAATACAGAGGCTTCGAGGGGATTTATCTGCCAGGGATTCGTTGTACATTTTATTAACTTTTGAGAAGCTCCGGAACGCATCTCCTTCTTTTCTTCACCACCCAAACTCGGCCATGTAATACATGAAATCCTTATTATCTCCCCATTGCCTCAGAAAAACACTATCCAAGGCTTCAACTCCAGCAATAGATCCAAGAATCAAACCCCTAAACCATTTCCTAAACTCACCATCAATGCTCTAGACAAACACTCTCATCTAGATTCATTTCAATGTTCAGTTGTTCAGATAATCAGAGAGCATCCGTGTGTTCTTCCACAAATTTATGTCCCTCCCTCGTGAATCCATATATTTCAAGTAATCTCCAAATAGGAAAGGATTCGGGTCGGTGTAAGATCAAGGAGCATTCTTAAAGAATTATGGTGTCCATCCCATTCAGAGGGGATTAGCACCACTGCGGAGAATATTAGGGTGAAGGAGAGCTGGAGGCGAAGGATTTCGCTAAGGGGCTACCGGGAATAAATCTGAGTGGGGTAGGAAACAAGAGGTGATGTAAGGAACAGCTACCGAGCTCCCCGCCGCCACGCCTCCTTGTGCAAGATGGGAAATCTTCCGGGTCGTGGCTCCACGCCAAGGTACGTTTCGTGAGGGAGAGGGAGGATGGTATATTTCTCCCTCCAACCCGCATCAGAGGGGAAAACTCGTGAGGGAACACTCCCGAGATTTAGGAAACGGGAAACTTCTAAAGAAGGTCTATTAAGAAACTAAGGAGGAGAAAACGAAGCTCTTACAGAAGGAGATGACAGATTACATGTTTCGACGGTGGAAGCTTCTACTTCAGGGGCATTTCCTTTTCTAAGAACCACCTACGGATCAGTTTCAAGTGTAGCTAAGGGCGCTAGGATGAGACCGCATGTGTCCGTCAACGCCACAATTAGTAGAGCGTGTTCTCCTTAAATCCTGAAGTCGCCACGTTGGAGTCGCTAGGTGCACAAGAATCTCAATAATTTCGAGATCTAATGCACCTTCGTATTCAGCTAATCGCTATCGTTCAATCCCGTGGAATATATTCAACTTCATCCCCGAATGGCAATTCGAATGTTGGCTTAATGTCATAAGTCACTCCTGGATTGGTTGTAGGAGCAGAGCCCGACGCCCATCAGCTTTTATGTCACTTTATCGTTCATAGATGGGTGATCAAAATGGAAGGAAACTCGAAATAGTAGTGTTCCAACTCTGAAAATAAGCCAGGTATGCATGAGCTGAAAGGAGGTCTTCATGAATTTCGTGACAGCTGATCGTAGTAAAGGGCAGAACAAAGGAAGACTTATGGAGAAGAGTGCGAAAGTCCTATAAACGTGCCAGGTTCCTAACAGATTTTAGAAGAAAGCATCCAAACACGCCGTCTTCTTGCATTTGAATACTGAGCACCAGAAAATACAATAATGCTACCATAAATCATTTATCATAACAAAATGCAACAATTCGCGCGACTCAGTCAATCACTTAACTTCCCAAAGATAAGATGAAAGGAAACTAGGACGAGTAAAGAAAACCGCCCCGTCATAAAACAAGAAATCTCATCTACAGACATACACAAGCCGGAAACTGGAAATAGTCACAAACATTACAATAGGGATCTCGCCAGTCCACGATGGATTACGGAAAATGCTGCTATACTCTTTCTTTCCTTTCGCCCAGCAGAAGCGTCTCAAAACATTCAATGGATGGCATCGCCTCAATCATCTTCGTCTCCTCGTTCCCTTATCATACACCTCTTATTCAAAGATGGCTCATGCCGGGGTACCGAGCCCTTTGAATGTTGACTCTATGCGGTGGTTCCTCCTCGGGCGAAGTTGACACCACAAGTGGCCTTCAAGAGAATCCAGATGTGGGACCTCCTGTAGAATTTCAGCCGAGATCTCCATACTATGCAATAAATGAGTGATGTGAATTTTGAGCCATCTTTTCTCCATTAATATTCACCGGTACTAGATTTAGCCTCCAAGATAATAATTGGTACCGACCTCACCATGCCTTCCTCGCTACGGATCGCGAACTTTTCTGTTAAAAGTGCTCCCCTTGATCTCGAATTATCGGCCGCATCAACCCAATCCACGTGTCCTTCCAATCCCCTTCAAGGGCCTTCAACACCTTAACTATGACTATCCCACCAGACGGAAGTTCGTCAGCTGATTCAGCCTGCCTAGAACTCCTTACCTCCCTAATCCCCGATTTGCGATGAGCTCTTCTCACGCGAAGCCCCTCCCCGAGCTTAACTCCTCGACGATATAACCATGCCTCCACGCATCGCGGGCTTTACCTCTATCGGGCCTTCTTCAAATTACTTCCGATGAGCCTCCTCCTGCATCTCATGGTCCATACTTCAATTCTCCTTTCTATATGACTCCGGAAAGCCAAATCCCTATTGAGCTTCGACGCTGACAGCACTTCAATACGCAAGTCCCCTCGACTGATTCCCCGAACCCGATGGCTCGCGACGCTGACTGCCAACGGTCCATTCCCCACCGCTGGGAACCTCACGCACTGCGATCCCACACTACCTGGGCCTTTAACTCCATCCGAAATCGCCAGACGGGATATCGCTGACTCTATTGTCATGTGCTCGACTTTCAATTCAATAACTCTCGACCGGGCAGATCTCTCGCCATCGCGGTCTCTCCCATCCGGACGTTTCGGGATCTCACCGGGAAATCGCGTATTGCGATTCCTACATGTAAGAGTTCTCTGTCTTAGAAAAATCCGATTCTCCGATGAACCGAACCCCGACTCTCCTCCACACACTAGGGCTTAACCCCGACACAACTCCTCGAGATCTAACGACTGACAGAATTTCGCTTGGATCTCTTCCGTAAGATTCTGACCGTCGATTTGTTTTAAGGATGGTTCCCGACCGCCGAAGACAAAAATTTGCCTCAGTCATTGCCAATTTTGTCGCTACAAAAATGGGATTACCTCTGATATGCTCAGTGCTTCCTCGCAAACAAACAGACTTTAAGTACCTCTAATCCCTCAGGCAAGACATACACGCTAACACGACCTATGGAACTACACCCTTTGAACTGGCAACCTGAACTACCTTTGGAACTATGACCTCGTGGAACTACACCCTCTAAAAAACATGACCTCTAGAACTATGAACCATGAAACTATGACCCCAATAACTATGAACTCTAGAACTACAAACTATGGAACTATGACCTATAAAACTATGACTTGTGGAACTACACCCTATGGAACCATGACCTCTAGAACTCTTAACCTCTAGAACTACACCCTGTAGAACCATGACCCATGGAACCGCGGACCTCTGTGGAAATATGACCTGCGGAACCACGCCTCGAACTATGACCGTGGAACTACCATCCGAACTATGACTTGTGGAACTACACCATCTAGAACTACACCCCTCTGAACTATGACCCATGGAACTATGACTTTTGGGACTATGACCTGTGGGACTTTGGCTTGTGGAACTACGCCTCTCGAACTATGCCCTCTTGAATTATGACCTCTTGAACTACTTCCTTTTGAACTATGACCTGTGGTACTTTTACCTGTGGAACTATGAGTTGTGAAACTATGCCTCATGGAACTAAGGACCTCGGAACTATGACCTCTAGAATCCAAGCCCCTCAGAGAACTAAGGACCTATGGAACCTGACTTTGTGAACCATGACCTATGGAACTATGCCCCTGCAACCATGCCCACAGGAACTACTCTCTGTAACTACACCCCTCTGAACTATGACCTCTAGAACTACTCAGAGAACTTCAAGGACCTCGCGGGAACTATAACTCCGTGGAACTACACCTTTGAACTATGACCTCGTGGAAATAATGCCTCTAGAACTATGACCCGTGGAACTACAAAACTACAACCTCTGGAACTACAACCTATGGAACTATGACCTGTGGGAATTGTGACCTGCCAAGCTATGACCTCGTGGAACTACCATCGAAATATGACCTGTGGAACTTCTGTAACTATTCCCTTTGGAATTATGCCTCTGGGACTACGCCCCTCGAACTATGCCTCTAGAACTATGACTGTGGAATCCACTTTGGAACTATGACTCCATGGAACTACTCGAACTATGACCTATGGAACTACCTAGAACTACTTCTCTAGAACTATGACCTCGTGGAATTGTGACCTGTGGAACTATGACTGTGGAACTATGACTGTGGAACTACGCCTGAACTATGACCTCCGAACTACTCTCTAGAACCGCGCCTTTGAACTATGACCTCGTGTAACTACAATTCCTCTCGAACCACGCTTCGAACTATGACCTTTGGAACCAATCCTCGAACTATGCCCTCGAACTATGACCTCTGTGAACTATGCCCTCTGGAACTATGACCTCTAGAACTACACCCTATAACTATGACCTTGGAACTATGCCCTCTAGAACTATGACTTGTGGAACTACTTCTAGAACTATGCGACCTCGTGGAACTATGCCCCTCGAACTGCGCCCTCTGCAACTACACCACTACAACTACGCCACTGCAACCACGCCATCTGGAACTATGACCTCTCGAACTACTTCTAGAATCCATGACTCTATGAGCTACGCCTCTCGAACTACGACCGTGGAACTACACCCTTTGGAACCACGCCTCTAGAACTAATCCCTCTAGAACTATGCCATCTCTTGAACTATGACTGTGGAACTACTCTATGGGACTACACCCTCCGGAACTATGACCTCTGAACTGCGGACTTGTGGAACTACCTTTGAAATCCATGACTCCATGGAAATATGACCTCTAGAACTATGCCCAGAACTATGACTGTGGAACTGCGCCCTCTGGAAAAACGCCCTCTAGAACTACACCCACTGGAACTATGACCTATGGAAGATGCCCTCGAATCCATGACTGTGGAACGCCTGAACTATGCGACTCTGAATCCACTTATAGAACTAAGGACTGTGGGAACTACTGAACTATGACCTATGGAATCCACCCCTTGAATTATATCTGAATTGTGACCTATGGAACCACGCCTTCAAACTATGACCTTCCTGAACTAGGGCTCCTTGGAACTATGACTTAGAACTACTCTCTAGAACTACTCCTCCTCTAGAACTAAGGACCTCCTGAACTATGCCCTTTGTATCTATGACCTGTGGAATTACACTCTCTAGAACTAGGCCCTATGGAACTAAGGACTGCGGAATTGTAACCCTGGAACTACCTTTGGAAATAAGGATGTCTCGGAACTATGCCCTCCGAACTATGCCCTTGAACTATGACTGGAACTATGCCTCACGGAATCCATGACCTCTAGAACCACCGAACTCCACCTTTGAATCCATGACCTCTCGAACTACTCCCTTTGGAACTATGACCCTAGAACTACAACCTATGGACTAAGGACCTCGTGTAACCACCAAACTATGACCCGGTGGAACTAACTTCTATGGAACTATTGTTCAAGGGAATCCACGCCTTCCTCGAACTATGACCTATGGAATTGTGACCTCCTGAACTATGACCTCCTGAACTATGCCCTCTAAAATTGTGACCTCTGGAAATATGACCTCGAACTACCGAAGTTGGATCCATGCATATCTTCAATAATCATTGTAATTGTTTTTGTAACAAACTGATTAGTAATGGTCATGAGGTTGTGGATGAATTGGCAAGTTCGTTATGATTTTACTAACTGCGGGAAGATATGGGGACGACGCGATATGTAAGGGTTGTTTTTTTGTTCACTAAGAGGGTCGAATAGTATGAGAATGAGTAATTTGTAGATGAGTTGGAGCTCCAATTCAATTTTGTATCAGTTCGTATGTGTGTGAATATTAGATAGAAAAGATATCTGAGCACAAGGCTCATCTCTTTGTTTTTATATTGTTAATGCATATTGAGCAGGTTTCGGCCTATTTGTATGGAACAATATTTGAATTCCTTTGAAATTAATTAAGGATATATGAAGTGCACTTATCTCCGAATCTGATGAGTTATGGTTTGAATGTATGTATGTGTATGTTATTATGCACTGTAATCTTGTTGTAGCTATGAATGAATGACTAGTTGACGAAGGTTTCTCGTATGTTTTATTCCTTCACACCCTACACAAGACCGATGGTCTTTGTGATTCTCATGGCATCTCAGGTGAGACCTTCTTCAGTTCTTGAAGATTGAATATGTCGATGCCTATAGGGTTTTTTTAGTAAATCCTATCAAACCCTAGGTCTGAAACCCACCAATCAAGCCAACACTAATCAAGTGATTTGTGACACCCTAATCATGTGTGGTTGTAGATGCAAAGATTGGAGACAAACCATGGCCAATAGAGGGAATATTAGGTCTTGCACTGTGTAGATCATCGATCTTGGATAAGGAAATATAACAAATCCACCATGATATGTGTTGTAAACAACCCCTATATTTGAAGAGAGATACATTTCTAAATAGGCCCTCTCCTTGCCTTTCTAGATTTTTTTTTTTTAATTTATGATCATACACATTTTCCAAAGTAAACCTTCTACATATGTAATGTATAGTCATTTTATTTTGATATATATTCCAATGAAATAAATCACTAGATTTAAATTTTCCCCATATTTACAACAAGCCTTATCTATTGTTTTTTGAAAAATATATGGTTATTTTGAGAAACATCAAAGAAACCGTTTATTTTGCACCATTTTTTTTCTTTCCCATCGTGACATTATGTTACTATAGTAACTTAGGTCTAAAGCACCATTTTAGGACAAGTGTATTTTCTAAATTCAAATTTCAAGAAGTTTCTTAATACTTGATGGAACCTTCAATTATAAAACTATTTGGCTATATATATTCTGTTCTATTATTTGATTGTGAAGGCAATGTATTCTTCCCACAAAGGTCTTCCTATTATATCATTGATCATACTTTCTCATCTCATTGACCTTTCTTTGGTCATTTGTTCAACATAAATGAAATTATCATTTATACGTTTGTTACATGTTGAGCATCCAACAATTTAAGGGTTTTATCTATCCACTATTAATAATGGGACATATAGGTAGGGATTTGGATCAAGTAGTTTTTAATTGGTTTTGTTTCCTTGTTATCTTAGGTTAAATCTATTTCAAGGTTCATTCATTCTTATTTTTTGATCTTTTAACAAACACATAGTACTATGTTCAAATATTTTTCATCGATTATTAAATATACAAATTGCAGGACTTGTGAATTGTGTTTGCTCATTTCATAAAGTGCCAAATTATGAACTTTTTTTTCTTTTTGAATTTAAGACCATTTTCAAAATTATTTACACATGGAGAATCTACCAATAAAATAAATAATTGAAATAAACTATATAAACAAACATTTAAAAATCTTGGCAAAGAGTTCTTTAAGCATAAAACTCCCATAGAACTTCCAAAGGAAGGAACTAGTTAACATGTTTAATGGTTTCAGATTCTAAACATCTCATTGTCCAAAGCATTGGCAAAGAGTTCTTTAAGCATAAAACTCCCATAGAACTTCCAAAGGAAGGAACTAGTTAACATGTTTAATGGTTTCATATTCTAAACATCTCATTGTCCAAAGCACCTTTTTTTCAGATCAACTTTATTGAAATTCTTCTTAGAAACATTCTATGGTTGAAACTTTAGAATTTTTCCTTTTTTGGTTGGTGAATGACCCTTTATTAATGAAGTGTTCTCTACCTTTGTCTTAGATCCCATCATTGAGGGGTTTCTATTCTTTCAAATAGTCACCTCTATTGATTGCATGGATACAACATCTCTTCAATGGTTTCCAGGGGATTTTGAACCTAGGTTTGAGCATTAAAGTTCTTTGATTTAAATGTTTGATCTCAATCAAGTTTACAAATTTAGAATATTGTGATATTGTGTTACCTTTTTATGGAAATTTAGATTATAAGTATATTTAATAGTCCGATTGACATTATTCGAGCCATATATCCTCTTTTTTAAGTTTTACTTGTGATGGTTCTAAATTGTTCCCAAAAAAGGTCTTGTTTTTATATTAACATTATATTTCGGAGTTTGTCCCATGTTTAACATTCATAAATTTAAGGGTTTTATCTATATAAAACTAATATAAACTCATGTAGACACACATTTAGATTTTAGTATGTTTTAGGTTATGTTTTTTCTTGTCATCTTGGGCTTATTTTATAGATTTTTTTCTTCAAAATATTTTTCCTTAAACATTTCCTAGTATAGATCAGTTAGGTAGTCAAATGTGGAAACAACTTCTTCTAGGGATTCCTACTAATCAACAAGCATAGGATGGCTCTTTCTCAAAACATCTAGGGATATAATTTCAACTTTCAATCAA
>SNQJ01S0189371.1:29639-46386 GCA_010110895.2 Picea sitchensis | reverse complement strand
TGTTGACCAATCCGCAAAAGGGGATTTTGTCCTAATACAATTATCGACATGATTAATCCACAATGGGGATTAATACTATAAATAATATATCAATAATAATAAGAATAGTCTTCGCAGTTACATTATTTCAACAAGGTAGGTCCTGGCGCGGGCCAGCCTATTACATCCAGTTCGGCAGGCACAAACGCCCATGACCAGCCTATCTCGCTCTCATCCGAAGTGGTAGCTCAGACCACTCACCTTACTCTGCTCAGAATTGGTATGAGGTGGCTCAACCGGATCCATGTTCATCAAACACAGAAGGTCTCCACGGAGGTTGTCTGGTGGAAGAGGAGATTTTTCCCAACTGAGAGGAAATTTTGCCAAATTCGTTGAAGACCACCTCGGAACAACAGTCGGCCATAAGCATTATCACCCCTTTTAATTTTCCAGAGCCAACTGAGACAAGTTGCATGGTTGAAGAGTAAGTGTCTCTTCAGAAGGAGGACCCTAGTAAGAATTATGGCGTTGCTAAGGATGAGGACCCTGGAATAAACTAGGACAAATGTTGGAATGAAGATGATGCAGAAGAGCATGCTCACCCAGCTCCCATCTCTTGCAGGCTCACGAAAGACCACTTGGTCTTGATCTTCGAGATGCGCAAGGATTTGGCAGAGCAGCTACATAACCAGCACACCCTCAGCAAGCACTTGGACGTCCTGTACGACTTCCTGTCAAGGGAGCCTGTAAAAATTCGATGCTCGACTTGCTGCCATCCATTTGCCTTCAAAGTTCACCAGGATGGACGCCCAGGTTGGCCTCATGTCTAGTCCCCTTACTGTTTTTTTCTCTAGTCTTAGTGTCAAGTTTTTGGTGCATTGCAAACTCTAGTTATGGTTCATTAGTTAGTCGGGGCACTCAGTCTACCACATGTTCTAGTTTTCACGCTTGTGGTAGAACAGGTGGCAAGTCCCCATGTTTTCAACAGATGTCCTATTTATTTCATTGAACTATATTGCCCACACATTCTAGTTTCCACTATTGTAACAGAACAAGTAGCAAGCTCTAGTGTATACTCAAACATGTGTAAATTTTACTAGCTCAAGGTAATACAATACTTTTTATTTACAAAAAAAAAAATATTAACCCCTAATTTATAATATATTACAAAAAAAACCCACAAAAATATGAATATAACATCCATCATATCTAAAAAAAAATATCATTTTTATGAATGTGAATCATCATCAAGTAAATGAAATTTAAACAATGATTAAAACTTTGAAACAATGTAATATATAATACACTACATAATTATAAATAATAACAATAATTTAAAATTTCCTAAGTCGAGTCTCTTAACTTATAACTATTCAATCTCTAAAAACAATGTCATTTTTATGAATGTGGATCATCATCAAGTAGATGAAATTTAAACAATGATTGGAACTTGGAACTTTGAAACAATGTAATATATATAATACACACATTACATAATTATAAATAATAACAACAATTTAAAATATCTTAAGTCATGTTTCTTTGTATCTTAACTTGTGACTTGTAACTATTCAATAGTATTTATCATAATTATAAATAATAATAATAATTTAAAATATCCTAAATCATGTCTTTTCGTCTCATAACTTATAATTATTTAATAATATTTATCATAATTATAAATAATTAAAATAATTATAAATATCATTAAATCATGTCTCTGTCTCTTAACTTATGACTATTCAATGTTATTTATCATGTCATGAATGATTTTATCAATCATAATTTATTCAAATTATATAATATGTTTATTTTATTTTTTATAAATTTTAATATTTTATCATTTTTATTTAATAAATATGTTAGATTGTTTATAACAACGATATTATTAGAGTTTACTTAGACACGACATGTTGTTTCATACACATATTAGATTTATCACCCTTGCGGCTATCCCTTGTCTATTGAAAAAAAAAACACAATGCTTCCTCATTTGTCGAATTATCACCATGGAATCTCCAATGACCACAAGTTTTTTTACCTATCTTGCATGCAACAACTTGAGACCTTGGAATAGGGCTAGGGCTTCAACCTAGTTGTTGGATGCCTATCTTGCAGGCTCACGGAAGACCACCTGGTCTTGATCTTTGAGATGCGCAAGGATTTGGCAGAGCAGTTACATAACCAGCACACCCTCAGCAAGCGCTTGGACGTCTTGTACGACTCCCTGTCAAGGGAGCCTGTAAAAATTCGATGCTCGACTTGCTGCCATCCATTTGCCTTCAAAGTTCACTAGGATGGACGCCCAGGTTGGCCTCATGTCTAGTCCCCTTACTGTATTTTTATTTGGTCTTAGTGTCAAGTTTTTGGTGCATTGCAAACTCTAGTTCTGGTTCATTAGCTAGTCGGGGCACTCAGTCTACCGCATGTTCTAGTTTCCACGCTTGTGGCAGAACAGGTGGCAAGTCCCCATGTTTTCGACAGATGTCCTATTTATTTCATTGAACTATATTGCCCACACATTCTAGTTTCCACTATTGTAACAGAACAAGTAGCAAGCTCTAGTGTATACTCAAACATGTGTAAATTTTACTAGCTCAAGGTAATACATGTGTAAATTTTACTAGCTCAAGGTAATACAATACTTTTTATTTACAAAAAAAAAATATTAACCCCTAATTTATAATATATTACAAAAAAACCCACAAAAATATGAATATAACATCCATCATATCTAAAAAAAAATATCATTTTTATGAATATGAATCATCATCAAGTGAATAAAATTTAAACAATGATTAAAACTTTGAAACAATGTAATATATAATACACTACATAATTATAAATAATAACAATAATTTAAAATTTCTTAAGTCATGTCTCTTAACTTATAGCTATTCAATCTCTAAAAACAATGTCATTTTTATGAATGTGGATCATCATCAAGTAGATGAAATTTAAACAATGATTAGAACTTGGAACTTTGAAACAATGTAATATATATAATACACACATTACATAATTATAAATAATAACAACAATTTAAAATATCTTAAGTCATGTTTCTTTGTATCTTAACTTGTAACTATTCAATAGTATTTATCATAATTATAAATAATAATAATAATTTAAAATATCTGAAATCATGTCTTTTTTGTCTCATAATTTATAATTATTTAATAATATTTATCATAATTATAAATAATAACAATAATTAAAAATATCATTAAATCATGTCTCTTTGTCTCTTAACTTATGACTATTCAATGTTATTTATCATGTCATGAATGATTTTATCAATCATAATTTATTCAAATTATATAATATGTTTATTTTATTTTTTATAAATTTTAATATTCTATCATTTTTATTTAATAAATATGTTAGATTGTTTATAACAATGATATATCATTTTTATTTAATAAATATGTTAGATTGTTTATAACAATGATATTATTAGAGTTTACTTAGACACGACATGTTGTTTCATACACATATTAGATTTATCACCCTTGCGGCTATCCCTTGTCTATTGAAAAAAAAAACACAAACGCACCATTATCCCAACACTATCAACATTTTGTGAAAGCTTCAAAAGAATATTATCAAGACTCTGTCTTGAAACTGTCAAATGCCACTAGTATCTCAGCAAGTCGCACCTCTTTTGCACCATGCACATGGGGCCACATTAGAATAGAGAAAAGGTGGCATACAATAAAGAAGTAAGGGTGGTGCATAAAGAAGTACTGTATTTCCCAAGGCACATTAGATACCAGCATCAAAATTGGGAATCAGTGGTTCAAATTTATGTTTAGAGGGTTATTTATCCCATAAAATTATAAATTTTATAAATTACAAAGCTTTTGTGAGGTTAATGAACCATATTTTCTTCATTGGTTATCGTAGCCATCTAAGAAGTTTTATAATTCAATACAATAATTAAAAGAAAAGGAAGATAAAGTTAATAAGATTAAATTAAAAAAAATAATAATAATAAGTAATATTTTTTTTCTAAGAAAATATATTTAAGTTAAAGTTAATAAGATTAAATTAAAAAAATAATAAGAAAGTTATATTTTTTTCTAAGAAAATATATTTAACAACTTAAATGTGTCTTATGAGGATGAAAACAACAATGATATTATTGTCTATTGAGACTTTATATGAGGGTGGGGGTAGGAAAGCTATAAGAAAAATGTATAATACAATTCTAGTATATCTTCCCCACAACAATGATATTATTGTCTATTGAGACAATCATTGGTCCTTATGTGAGGGTGAGGGTGAGGGTGGGGGTGCAGGAAGATATAAGAGAAATGTATAATACATTTCTCTTATATCTTCCCCACAACAATGATATTATTGTCTAAGTCATTGGTCCTTATGTGAGGGTGGGGGTGGTGGTTGGGGTGGAGAAGATATAAGAGAAATGTATTAGGTCCTTATGTGAGAGTGGGGGTGGGGAAGATATAAGAGAAATGTCCTTATGTGAGGGTGGGGGTGGCGAAGATATACGAGAAATGTATTTGTCCTTATGTGAGGGTGAGGGTGAGGGTGGGGGTGGCGAAGATATAAGAGAAATGTATAATACATTTCTCATATATCTTCCCCACAACAATGATATTATTGTCTATTGAGACAGTGATTGGTCCATCAGATCTTAACAAAGAAAAGTTAATTATTTTGTTTATGTTGCTTGTAATATCAAATAACTTGAAAATAAAATTATAAAGATCATTGTGGTGATTTTGATGGATTAACACATACATAAATATCAGTGATATTACAAATATTTTGAAAATGAGATCTCCATGTAGGTTATGCACTCTAAGAAAAAATGTTTTTCATATTTTACATTGTTAGAATTCCAAGCTTAACAAATTCTTTCTTCCTAAGATATTTTAGGTCGTGTGCACTTCCTAGTTTCACTATGAAGTGCATGATGTTAGGATATTTAAACACTTAATAGGTCGTGTGCACTTCCTAGTTTCACTATGAAGTGCTTTTGTAACTAACTAGTCTAATAGTCATCATTATATTCTAAACATAAAGGGATATGGTAGTTCATCTTCTCCTTGACATTGATACTAACGACTTTTGATCTATGGTTTTACACCAAATTGGTCCATGATCTCTATTTAAATTTAATGGAGGTTCATTCGTTGATGAATGGTTGTTGAGACATGTTCATGTAATCTTCTCTTTTTTGCATTAATATATTGCCTTATGTGGTCATGTTGCTAGGGTCATGGATTGTTTCCCTCTTTAAGGGTTTTAACCATGTAAAGACCAATGTATTGATCTTTGATCTCTGTGTCTGAGTAACTCAATTAAGGTGTTCGACCTATTTGAATGTACCCTATGTTTTGAACATGCTCTCCTTTAAGCTAGCAACAATAGAGAGATCATTTTGATCTTTTAAGTAGGATCAATGATCTCTCTCTCATGAACCATATTTTTTCTTAATCTCAATCTCCTTGTAACACCATAGATTTTTTTAAAGTTTGTTACAATAGTATTATTAATGGTGTTGATATTATGAAAGGCATCATCTTCTACTACCCCCCAATATCGGAGCCAAGAAATAACATCTTTTAGTCCACCATATATTTCTTCATGTTATCCAACTTATACGTGTACAATAAGTACTTTATCATAGTCATACTCTCCACAAATGGGAGACTGGCCTCTAAAAAAGGATAGAGTAGGGCGTATTGTGTTTAATTCTAAGATTGTTTATTATAAAGCACTTTTGAAATTGCTCTATTTTCCTCCAAGTCCCCTTAGAAATAGTACAACCCCAAACTTCACAAACACACAAAATCACTACGATAACAGGCATATCAAAGAGAAATGTCTTTTTATCCAAAACTATAACTCGACTTCTTTACAATTATTTCAAGACCAGAAAAAAAAATTCAACCTCTACTAATTTCTATTTCAACACTACAACTCTAGTTTAGCTAATGATGGATGTCAATTCCAAAATACTTATATGAAAGGAGTTGTTCAAAGTTCTAGTTGTCGTAAACAAACTTAGGGTATATGACATGCCTAGATTTGATGATCATTATCTTTGTTTTATCAGTATTCATTATCATTGCAGAGCTAATGCAAAAATATTTAAGAATTCTATGATATTTTTCAATGTCAAAAGGATTCCTTGCTAAAAGAAGAATGTCATCTGCATAAAGGAGCATGATAACTTAGCCCTACAAGATCACTGCCCACACACCCTACTTCCTCTAGGAAATCTTCTAGCTTGTCAATGTGGATTTCTAAAAGGGTAGAGGACAAAGGACATCATTGCTTGACCTCTATATTACAACTAATTTCTTCCAACCAACCCTCGTTGCTTCTAAAATTGACAATGATTCTTTCATATAACCTTTTCTTTGCAACTCTTAACTCAAAGGGGACCCCGATAATCTTTAGTTTCTTCCAAAGGTTATTTTGAGGGGCTATATCAAAAGCATTTATGAAGTCAACAAAGCAACATAAGAGATTGTCTTTATTGTTTCGACACTTTTTTACTATAATCCTAAGAGTAATTAAATGATTCAAGGGAGAATGATAACTTTGGAATATCGTGTAGAGGGGTCATTTTGGATCCTTACGAAAAACTTAAAACAACCTTCGTCTAGAGTCTAGGAAAGTCCACAAATAATCAAGCTAGGGTTTACACCCTTCTATGGGGCCTTCTTTTAGAAATTGAATCTAGAATTAAGAACTTGATTGCCATAGGCGACTCAAGCACAATCATCAAACTAATGCTTTCAAAATCACCCTTGTCTCATAAGAAGATTGCATATATTCTAGCTCACATTCAAAGGGAGGTGTGAAATCTCTAAAAAGTCTCATTTTTCTGTGTCCTTAGAGAGCACAATCATCACGTTGATGCTCTAGCCAATGAGGCTCTCTCTCAAAATAGGAATGCTTAGGAAAAATGGAAATTTATTCTGCCAATCAATTCCTTAACACACATAAGTCATGCATATGAAGGCATATAACATCACATTAATGAGACATATGTCACAATATCATATTTAACAGATTATAAATGAGACATATAGATATAGAAGGACTTGCCCATCCACCTCTCACATGCCTAAACTAAATTATGGTTTGCCTCTTGAATATCTCAACGAGGTGGGATAATGCATTTTGGTATGGGAGAAAGCATCATCGTTTAGAACAAGGCTACCCTGTTGGAAAATCAAGTGGTAAGAGTTTCCCTTAGCACTTAGATGGTTTTCTATAATTTCCGCTTGATGGTTAAAGGTTTAGGACATGCTCTGTGTGAGGAATTTCCATCGCTCCGGCCCTTGGATTTATTCCATGTGTTTAGCTTCTCGACGTTAATTCATCCTTGGTTTGCTCTCAATATTTGTCCATTTGGTCTTTTGGGATATAGTTTTAGAGAATTGTTGTTTGTTAATACTCTAGTCACTTGGGGGTTTGGCTCATTGATTTTGTTTGGTATTGAGCATCCTAGTCTCAATGATACGCTGACCTTTGGAGGCCTAGCAACATTGTTTAGTTGGTGGTGCAGTGGGGTTTCTCTTATGCTTTGGTTTCATGGCTTTTATGAGATAAAGACAGAGCCCATAGCTCTCAAGGGTTGGCAATGATGTTCTGTTATGTGCATTATTCCCATGGACTACAAAAAGCTCAAGAAATTTGAAGAGTTCTTCGTAGGCATGAAGAATTTATCCAATGCAACAAAGCCCATCCTGGTCTCAACATTTTGTGGAGCTTTGGTGGCCTGGCAATGTTATTTTGTTGGTGGTGCAGTGGGGTTCCTCTTGTACTTTGGTTTCAAGGCTTTTCTGAGATGAAAACAAAGCCCATACCTCTAAGGGATATTATGTTGTGTGCATCGTTCACATGGACTACAGGGGAGCTCAATAAATTTGAAGAGTTCATCGTCTGCATGAAGATTCTATTCAATGTAACGGGATTTCTCTCTTCTCTATGACAACAAAAGTGCATGAGAATGAGCACTAGTGCATATCTCAAAATGGCATAATTTTGAATATGTTTGTTCAACGAAAGCAACAAATAAATACCCTCGAAGTAAAATGCAACATGTTAAGAAATATGGTTCTTAATCTAAGCAAAGGATCCCAATCAATAGCCTCCAATCATGGGATGTCAACAAGCTTTGTTCATCTGAAATTCGAGCAAGATACAATTCACCAAATGCTAGAAGTAATGGATCTTGGAAATCAGGAGTCTCTTCCTCCCAATTGAGCGTTGGAAAAAGCTAACAACCATCATGTTTTTCACTAAATCTTACGTTGTGTAAAGCAATTAGAATTTTACATTTTTTCCTAACACTATATACATGTAAAAAACTGGAATATATTATCTATGTACATTTGCATGCTCCATTTTCAACATATAAGAGTTGTCTAATTTGCTTGAAAACTCAAGTTAGCAGTTTTTGTAATCTAGTTGTTTAGCTATACTCCAACTTTTATAGTATACATTTCCCCAGTTTTTGTTAAAAAAAAACGTTGATATATTTTTAAATATCCCAACTTGATTTCATAAGAGTGTACTCAAATTTATTAGTGGAGCATACACATGTGGTTTCACTTATATCAAGGTAGATAGCAAAAGAAGAAACTCAAACAAATTTTGGAAAATAAACTTCGAAAATATATCATTTATAATATGAAAACCACTTTTTTATCAACAAATTTAATTATTTAAAATAGAAATACTAAATTGTTACACAATAAATGAAGTTTAAATAAAGAAAACAAAAATTATTTAAAAATTCATTTATAAGTAAAGAAAATAAAAAGTATTTAAAAAATAATTTATAACATGAAAAACAAGAATTCTATAAAATGTCACACTCCAATGTGACTAAGAACAAAATATACAAGATCTCATAAAAAATTCAAAAGGGTTTTTTCATATAAAGCAAAGGAAATCAATTATCTTTAAAATCATAGTGAAATCCTATTTAATAAAGTAAAATGGTTAAAAAGAAAAGGCATGTCTATTCCAAATCCTAACAAAGAAACATCAACCAACCTATAAGTCTAGTGTCTTTCAATCATTGACCTTGAAATTTAAGGATAATATTGCATTATCAATATAAAATAAGGATAATATTGCATTATCAATATAAAAGGTTACATGATTTACATGCATAGATCAAGTTTGTTGCAGAAGAGAGAACCTCTAGGAATAGAGTGATCTCCAAAAATGGTCATTGTTACTTAGCAGTTGTAATATATAAATGTAAACATGTGGATGTATGATTGTAATATTTATTTACTTGAGATTAAGTTTGAAAGCTGGTTTGAGAAGGTTTTTAACTCTACATTAGTAAGAACTAAGTAGCAACATGTTCTTATTATTAGCAATATGAACATATTGTTCCCAAACATAACATAACTTGTCTCCATTTGTTTCATATCAGCTCAGCCAGAGTTTCCGGTGTAACCATCCCCACCCTCCTCTAAGAGCTTACTAATATACACTCTCAACTTGATATCTATAAAGATATATGGAGTTCCAATCCATGTAAAATTTCCTTGGGGATTGTGCCTTAATAATCAAGTCAAATGAACGGCTTGACTAGACTGTAAGTTGTTAGATTTTTCTTTTTAATCAACTGTTTCTTCTGAACAACTAAACACAATATTAAAGAGACTGTGGGAGCTATTCAAACTTTTTTGTAAAAATCACTTAGAGTGACATCTGGAGTGGACGGGAGAATCTAATTTTTATCTACCATCATGTGCTTCGTATTCGTTTTGGAAAATTAGAAATCTTCCTTTAGAAGCTCGAAGCTGGAATCCTGAGTATTATACCCTGGACGTTATGCAAACATTCTGCTTCATATCAGGTTAATAGCCTCTGTAGATAAACAACTCGCAAGGATTGCTGCTTTCTGTGAAGCACGTCTTCCTCTTGTATTGTGAAGCATGTAGTTTGAAAGAATGGTAGATCTGCTTATAGACGGATTAAATTAATTTTAAGACAACATAGAATGCAGGGTTTATGGTTTGTGCACATTTTGGAATGCATTTAATGTGGACGTGACACGTAGCATAAGTCAGGCCAATATAATATTATAAAAAATTAAAAAATAAAATCAATTGTGGATGAGATGTGCAATGTCCATGTTTATATAAAAAAAATCAGCAATGTAAAAAGAATATTTGAGAAAAGAATACCAAGCATTAATATATAGAGAGAGATTCATTTTAATTCAGACCCCAAGGAGTTAGCTCAACTAGTTGTTGCCAATGTCATTAGGCATTTGGCTATTTCCGTGTTGACAGGGACCTGATTCAAATCCCCTTAGGTGAGATGCACTAGTCTACACCAAAGGGTTTACCAGGGACACCATCTATGAATGTAGAGAATCATCCATTGGGTTTCCCCGCAAGGTTTTCCTTGAAAAAACAAAGATTGATACGAACTTGGGATCTTTTAGGCACTGATAAATTTGCATCTTTTCTAGATCAATCTTATTGTTTAATAGATCCAGATGGATCTATGCTGGTTATATGTTGAGTCCTTCATGCTAAGAATACATTGCTCGTTGCTCAATTGTAAACTCTTACTATAGTGACATATCTCTATATTTGAGATTTGCTTGACATTACTACTTATTCCTTACCTTGATTTTGAGCTAGACACATTCACTAGTATTACATGGAATACCATGCACAAAGCCACAGTTTTAGCTACGAGATGTAATAACTGGATAGCAGTGTAAAAAATTAATAAATTCCAAGGCTCAAAGAATATTCAGGCACAAAAATCACCAATTGATCAAAGTGATATTTTCCTTCTGGAATACTGCCATCCATCCTTCGAAGAATAGACCATCATGACAAGAATATAAGAATACATGATGACAAACATCATTAAAATATCATCCTAGCCACTGCTGTGTACGCCGCTCTCCGCTACCTCCAACAGCACGACGTATGCTTATCTTCTCGTTTGCATATTGATCCTGCAGCCTCTCAAATGCAGTTACATCAAGCTTCCCAGCTGCAGAACTCCCTTGTTTTCTCCTCAGTTGCTGTTCTCGAATGGATGCCCAGAGTTTCTCTATAGCATCTCTTTGTTGAGCTGTAAATCTCGATATATTATCATAAGAATGTTTCACCAAAATATCAATCATAGTTTGAGCCCTGGAGCATCAAAGGACGAATGTTCAGCATACATATTTCCTTCACGTAGAAACCAGAAATAACTCGATTATAATCCTAAGCAGTTGATACATTTTAGTGGGAATGCCATAATACTTATTCTTACTAAGGAAAGTATTATGATTAAAGATGGGCAATGTTAGAATAATTAACAATCAAATGACATTCATAAAATGTTAGAATAATTAACAATCAAATGACATCAAGAAATGACATTAGGTTATTAATTACCAGAGAAGTTACCTAAATTAGGTGAACAACTACCTTAGTGGTAAATAAAAATAAAAGGGAAGACCCATTGTAACAATTGACTCGATAATAATAAACATATAGTGAGTCTGTTTTTAATTGTCGCCCATCTTTTTTGTTTACTTGAAAAAATTCAACAGACATAAACAGAAAATCCAACAGACAATGCAATTTGTTGTCAATGTAACTTTAATACTCGTACAAAATACTAGAAAACACAAAAAGTTAAAAGCTATATAAATGATAACAAGGGAATGAATCATAAGCGGTAAAAGATCAAGTACATTACCATAGAATTTTGTAACGGCCTGCTGCAATGTTGAGACATTGTATCAATGCTTCTCTGTGTTCTCTTAAAAGCCTTCCAGTATCATCTTGTACCTTTTTGCTTGAAGCTGCCTCGTCTCTTCTTTTTCTTGCTTTCTCATCCTTTTTTGATGATTTCGAAAAAAGGGCATCCAATCCAAAAGGATCAGTCTCTACTTCGTCTATATTAGGCAGATCCTGTTTTTCTGAGTGCTCTTCTGATCCCTGGGCCCTTTCATCTCCCACTGTTTCTGGATTTTCAATATTCCCATCTTGTCGTTCTTTACAGGAATCCATGGTTTCTTCAACAATATCATCTCCATGTGAGGCCTCCGGTAAGGAACTTATTGCTTGTCTTACTCGTCCAGAAGCCTTGGAAAACTAAAACATAGATACCGACAAAAGAAAATAGTAAAGAGTAAAAATCCTAGAGAAGTTGATAACAACAATAATTATTAAAACTCAAAATAGCAGCAAGCAGCAAAATGACAAATGACAATTAGAACTTAAGTGTTGTTTAAAAGGACAAAGTCAAAAGTGAAAATACTGTGGTCATACACTTAGAAGGCAGTAATTATGCTAAAAAGAAAGAGATTTACTCCCAAATTTTAAAGTGGACAATTATAGAGCAACTATAACAGTAAACAAATAAGCTAATTATGCCTACTGGAAAACTATTTGTAGACAGACTATTTTTTCCCATTGATCTCGATTCTCAAATCATTGTCAGGAGAATCAACTTGTGAGTTATTATTCCCCAGATAGGGTGTCAAGGAGAAGGTGTTAATTTTTTTTTTTAGCTCGGTAGGTGTCTCAGCTGTGCCTATGTGTCCTAGGCTAGCTGATGGACACATAAAACAACCCAGATCAGCCTTAGTTATCTTAGCCCAAGTCTAACTTAGGCATGCAGCAAATTTCTGTATTTTGAGTGAATTGTGGGTCCCTGGCTAGTGGGGCGCACCTCATGAACTCTTGAGGGGAGTGTGGGGCCCAGCCAAGGGGGGTGCACCTCATTGGAACCTTGGAGGCTGAACTGGCACACAACTCAAGGAAGAAAAGGTAGCTGCTAGGAGGATAAAGGAAGGGGCTGAGGTTGAGAGGACATGCATTCTCATTTGTAAGATTGAGCAAGGTAGAAGAAGAGGGCGCTTGGGCAGGAGAAGAAGAGGTAGCAGCTGAGGCAGAGAGGGCAAGTTCAGGGCCAACTTTGGGCAGCCAGCAGAGGCCATTCTTGGGCCGTACTGGTCAGCAAAGAGGGGCCGATTCCAGGCAGCATCAAACAGTGAGGAAGAGACCGAGCTTAGGTCGAGTTTTCTCGACCTGCTAAGGCCGTACGCAGGCTGTACCAACCAGCAGCAAGCAGGTCGTACCTGGGCCAAGTCCGTACAGGCCGTACATGGATCGTACAGGGCCAGAATAGGCTGGGCTGTACAGCCAACAGCTGGGCAATTTTTTTGCTGAGGAATGAGAGCAATTTGTTGGGAAAGTTGTAAGAATTGTCAGTTAAGCTGCTGTAATTTTTCTCCTGAATGCCCAATAAAAGCCCCTCCTAGCTGGTTTTCCCCACACTGGGGTTTCAAGGGTACTTCTGGTGTTCATGTGTATTTTGTGCTTGGTTCTCTGTGTGTTT
Organism: Picea sitchensis; assembly: GCA_010110895.2. NCBI lineage: Eukaryota > Viridiplantae > Streptophyta > Pinopsida > Pinales > Pinaceae > Picea > Picea sitchensis. The sequence goes on along the minus strand of SNQJ01S0189371.1, from coordinate 33,033 downwards.
CTGCTGTGCTATTTTAGTTTATAACTCAGCGGTAAATTAATTACATAATTTTCAGAAGTTAGAACAGCAGTTAGTGAATTTCTGGGCAAGCAAATTATTGGTATTAATTTATGTTGCTGAGTTATTAGAAATCAACATGGTATCAAAACTCAGCCTCTGAGTACAGGAAGTAACCAAGTTGACTTTGTTGTGCAGACCAGGAAGAGTAAATCAGCAAGTGGGACGTGTGACCAGAAAGTGTGTGGGAAACAGAGCAGCAAACTCAAATGGCCAGTGCAGGCTTATGGTTTGAGGATGTGCTGGATGGTGCCTCAAATTTCTGTCCTTGGAGGGAGCGTATTGGCTTGGTGCTGGAGGAGAATGGACTGTTGGAAATTGCTGAAGGGAAAGTGGCAGCCCGAGTTGATCTAGTACAGCTAGCAACTCACAACAAGAAAGATGTCAAGGCCAAGAGGATAATTGTGGATGGAGTCAAAGACCACATTATTCCTCATTTGTCTTGCAAGAAGACAGGGAAGGACATGTGGGAGGCCCTAGTGAAGCTATACCAATCTGATAACCAGAGCAGGAAGATGTTGCTCAAAGAGAAGCTGAGAAGCACGAAGATGACCAAGGGAGAGTCGGTGGTCACTTAACTCACAAAGTTCACTCATATCAAAGATGAATTAGCGGTTGTGGGAGAGGTAGTGGACGAGATTGCGTTGATGAGAACAGCCTTGAATGGCTTCAGCAAGCAGTAAGAAGTATTTGTCCGTGGAGTGGTGACTCGGAAGAGTCTCCCTGATTGGGAGAGACTATGGGATGACTTCACCCAAGAGGAGTTGAGACTTGATGCCACTTGGGCTAGCCATCCAAAGAGTGAAGAGGAGGAGAATCTGGCTCTGCATGCGAAGAGAAACAGTGGAGCGGGAGGTTCCACAGACATGGGAAAAGTGAAATGCTTTGCGTGTCACAAGACTGGCCACTATGCTAGTCAGTGTCCCGACAAGAAGAAGAAGGAGGAGGTAGAGGTAGCAGCAACAGCATCTACTGAGATAGATGAGTTTGCAGAGAAACTCGAGGAGGAATTTTCTCTGGTTGCCTCTCTTTCGAGCAGCAGCAGATTGGCTGAGTTGGAGGACAGTGGGGCATGGTTCGTGGATAGTGGATCATCTCGCCATATGACGAAAATGAGGTCAGTGTTCCTTTGTGTTTCAGAGACGGGCTCAGACTGCCATGTGAAGAGGAGCGCGCACCAGGCATGCAGTGAAGGGGGTTGGATGCATTAGATTCCAGCTAGAGTCAAGTGGTTCTTTGGAGGTGGATGAGGTGATGTTTGTACCAGAGCTGAGGGTTGATTTTCTCTCTGTGTCAGCTCTAGAGGATAAGGGGTATGCAGTGATGTTCGAGGATGGACAGGTGTTCATACGTTCAAAGGGAGCGACCTTGGATGCAGCAGTGAAGCTTGACATCACAGAGGGTATGATGTACAGGTTGTTAGGACAGCATGTAGTTGGGTCCAAGGGGATCTTGGATCAGAGTTCTGTGTCAGTGGCTGAGCCTAGTGGACGAGTGGCTTCATCCAAGACTGTCAGTTGGTATGACCTGACACTGATGGATGAGCAGAGCAGGAGATCATATCAGAGTGCAGCAAAGGTAGCAGGGAAGTCTTCCAGTTCAAAGGGAGCAGCTACAACAATAGATTTGATGGGGTTAGAGATTGATCCAGGTGAAAACACCTCCCTCACTAAGAGGGAGTGTTAGTTTTTTTTAGCTCGGTGGGTGTCTCAGTTATGCCTATGTGTCCTAGGCTAGATGATGGACACATAAAACAACCCAGATCAGCCTTAGTTATCTTAGCCTAAGTCTAACTTAGGCATGTAGCAAATTTCTGTCTTTTGAGTGGATTGTGGGTCCCTGGCTAGTAGGGTGCACCTCGTGGACTCTTGAGTGGAGTGTGGGGCCCAGCCAAGGGGGGCGCACCTCCTTGGAGCCTTGGAGGCTGAACTGGCACACAACTCAAGGAAGAAAAGGTGGTTGCTAAGAGGATAAAGGAAGGGGTTGAGGGTGAGAGGATATAAATTCTCATTTGTGAGATTGAACAGGTGAGAAGAAGAGGGCGCTTGGGCAAGAGAAGAAGAGAGAGCAGTTGAGGTAGAGAGGGAAAGTTCAAGGCAAACTTTGGGCCGCCAATAGAGGCCATTCTTGGGCTATACTGGTCAGCAAACAGGGGCCGATTCCGGGTAGCATCAAACAATGAGGAAGAGTGAGGAAGAGGCCAAGCTTAGGCCAAGTTTTCTTGGCCTGCTAAGGCCGTATCCAGGCTGTACCAGCCAGCAGCAAGCAGGCCGTACCTGGGTCGTACAGCCAACAACTGGGCGAATTGTTTGATGAGGAATGAGAGCAATTTGCTAGGAAAGTTCTAAGAATTTAGACTATGCATTTAATGATCAAAGTTTTTAGCAAAAGAGGAACTGCAATTTGGTGGATTGAATGTGGTAGAGATGGCAAACAATAGGCAAGGCAATGTCAAGAATTCTGGTTTGATGCTCAACAGTGAAGAGAGGGAGGAGAAGAGGCCGACTAGGTGTGCTCATCTCTGGTCATGCAATGCTCAGAATTCAGTGGGAGTTGGGCCATCTAAAGTGACTCTGGTGATTCGTGATGCAGTGGCTTCTGCTGAGGCTTATAATCATCGTTTTTCAGACAGTATTAAAGTGGAAGTGGGGGCTATGGAGAATAGGGTTCAAGCAAAGCGTCACCACACTCCCTCTGAAATGATTGGCAGCGAATTAGGCTTATGGATCCTGGACACTGGATTTTCTAGAACCCATGAGTCCAAGTACATGAAGACCATCAACCTATACTGGCATATTAAGGATCTCATAGCCTGTGCTATGGAAGGAAGAAGCAACATGGGCAAGGCTATCCTGGACGGATTGGATGCTCTGGATAGTAATTATGACCACCTCATCAAGATAATTTGTGGTTATGTGGATGGTAGTTAAGGTGCTGACAACGATGTTGAGGATGGTGTTGAGGATGCAGAAGAAGCTGAGGTGGCAGAGTCAACCACTAACATGAAGAATGCTCACGCAAAGGACAGAACCAGCAACCCAATTGAACTAATTGATGTTGACACACATTCTAAAGATAGGCATCTTGTTGCTCTAGCCATCTCAGGTTTTTACAGTCTTTTGAAATTGACCATCAGAGGTCCCTGTTTATGTCTAGTCTTTTTAATTATGTCTATTCTTTTTATTTTCGAGCTTATGTTAAGCCCTAATATTGGCTCATTACCCCTTAATTGGGGCATATTATATTAGTAATGTTATTTTATTTATGTCTGCTTTAGGCCATTAGTTGTAATTATACCTCCTAGTCTCCTATATATACCAAGGAGACATTTTCATTT